>JASEVX010000009.1:28671241-28773108 GCA_031761405.1 Serripes groenlandicus | reverse complement strand
AGAATACATTGTGCAAAAGTAACAAATTGCTCAATATGGTAGATAATATCAATAGTTTTTTTTAACTAATTTATTGGAGGTGTCTGCTGCATTATTTTTGTGTATGTGGAAAAGGGTTAAACTAGCATATCAGAAAAAAAGTAAAAGTTATGTTAGTCATTGGCTCGTGAAGAATGTTGTGTGAAGTAGTAGTTCAATATCCAGGAAAACTAAAGACAAGGCTAAGTGTTATGGGCTGCCGTGAGTGTTAACACTGAACTCATACTTATTAAATACTATTAATCTTTTTAACGGCAATATCTCCCTTATACTATATATAATAACAAATTAAACCCCTGTCATCAGTACTCAAAAGAACTGTCCCACTGCGAGAACTAGCCAAATGGCTAATATTTAAAAATAAACTAAAATAAAAATAACACAGCCGATGTGAGATGGTAAAACAACCCCAGAAAATGCAAAGAGTTCTCACAGAGGGGTTATCTAATTCCAAATACAACACATTGTGCAGCAGATGACCTTTAAAAACATCTAGGCAAAAATATTGAAAACTCTCCTGTATAAATGACAATTAATTATTGGATAAAGTTGAAAACATAGTGGCAAAAGTTAGAAATTGCACGTTTTGAGCTATTTCTTCTTTTGTCACAATGTTTCGAAATGTCGTTTGCTGCAGATGAATCAGAAAGCGTTATATGTGTAGTCTCATATAATCGTCCGTTACAGTATTGTATTGTAACAGTCTCCATCGCATTCTGAGTACAGAACCCTGGACTACTATAATAATTAGTGGGAAATTATTTTTATTTCCAGGTGTGATTTAAATTCATTGTAACCTCTCTTGTTTCGTTGTAAATATTTTGCTGTAAATGAAACTTTGATATGATAAATATAAACAAGATCAGTTTCATGGAATATATAGTAATTAATTTATTAAACCAGTGACGTAGATAAGATCTACATCGCGTGATTAACTAACATTCTACGTCCCTGATTAAACTAACATATCTATATTGGTTTAATCATTTTTTCATTACTTATCTTCTCAAGGCATTTTCCAGTCTGTATTGTTTTTTTATAAGGATGTCAGTAATGCTTTTAATCACTGAAATCATTTCAATTTTAGTACAAAGATGTTCTATGCTTAAATAAATTACATATCAACTGGCTAATGATGCAATATGTACAATTAAAAATTTATATCCCCATGTACTTACCACAATACAAGCAAACATGGCCGCTTCAATTTAACCTGTTAACTGTTTGATAAATAATCTTCTTTCAGTTCGAGATCTGCGTTTTAGTGAAACTTGCTTATCACACATTTAGTTTCAATTTTTCCTCACAATAATATGAATAATGCTTACCTAGTACAGCCTATACCTCTATGATACCTCTATGATGGTTTCTGGGCTCTGATAGTAAGAAGGATCTCTTTTTTTAGCCGTCCTTTCTGCACTGATTTGATTACTTAGACATTTACATCCTTGTATGTGATTTTACTATTTTTAGGGTACTCAAGTTTGTGTATTAATTTCACAGTCTGAAGTATGTATGATGACATAAAACATACATAAAATGGTCGACTTAAATTTGTATATTTGTATTCTGTTTATCTATGGCACAGGGTTTGTAGGTTGAAGTCACAGTAGCACAGGTTGTAGATTGATTCACACTTAGCACATTGAATGTCACATTTAGCACGGCTTGTAGATTGATTGTCACAATTTGCAGTTTTGAAGACCGGATTGTAGATTGAATGTCAAATATATTAGCAGTATTATATGCTTATAATTTGCACGGTTGGTAAACAGGATATGCAGATTGAAAGTCACAATTTTGCAGTATAAATGTTAAATAAACATTCATGACATGGTTGATTAAAATTTGTATATTATGTCGTGGATTCAGTGTTGGTCCAGTTTTGATTTGAATCATTTAATCTTTTGAGTTGACAACATACTTTGGGAGTTGAATTCCATCGCATTGATAATCCTCTGAGAAAATTGTTGAAGCCGAAATGCTGTTTTAGCACGAGGTTGGCTGTTTAAAGTCATGTCCCCCAGTAGTCGAAGGCAAATATTAAAAATCTTGTCCGGTGTAAGCCTTCAATGCATTAATAATCTTGAAAGCCTGTATCATATACCCCCCCCCCCCCCCCCCCCCCCCCCCCCCCCCCTTTTTCTCCTGTGTGACAAAGATGGAAGTTTTAGTTCTTTCAACCTGTCAATATACGCAAGGTTCCTCAGCTGAGGTACAATCCTAGTTGCTCGCTTTTGTCCTTCATCAAGAATGGGTTACAAATAGTATTTCCATATCAATGTGCGGTCGCACCATAGCTTTGTAGAGCATGATAAATGAGTCCTTATACATGTGATCGAATGAACGCAGATTAATGAAAGCATGCCTATTTGTTAACTTTTGAGGCAATGTGATGACTGAATTTCAGATTTTTCTGAATGTATACCTAAATCCTTCTCTTCGGTCACAGTTTTCAGATCAACGGGCTCGTATAGATATGACTATACCGAAGATCAACTAATACAACAGATGTGAACACCTATGGACCAACATTCGGGTACATGTTTAGTACAATTAATTTTAAATTTAACTGCTTATCTGATATACCAGTTTTACAGTCGTCTGCTATGAAAACTCAACGGAAAATAGTTGTACAGCAAGATACTTGAAGGCATATGTTATGTGAAATTCATCACATCCTGATCAACAGCCATATGCTGCAGAGGCGTACGAAAGTGTCTTTATCAGAGAGAGGGTCATTTTCCGTTAATTATTATTCTTATCTACCTGCATTCTTTTTCTGGGACTGTGACTCAGGTTTGCCGAGCGACGACCTCGTGATTAAAAGTCCCCGGTACGTTCCGGGGTCAGTATTAGGGCCAACTTCCTCACCAAGCATACAGGAATTTGATACAAGAGTGATTAGTTGTTAGAAATTGCTTCAGATTAATATCTCCTTCTTAAATATCAGAGAGCTAAACAAATTTCACTCATCCCACATTCATGTCTTTCTTGTTTCCACTGAACAGCAATGTCTGTTAACCACGATCTTGCCATGCACGGATTTTAAATAATGAGTATGCTTAACTTTGAAGAAATATACGAATAGTATAGATATACATCAACTGACACAGTTGTATTATAGTTTACTTTTGATCTACACTGCTTAATACTAATTTATTATTTATAAGCCAAGTACACCTTTTAAACATGGTAGAGCGCGGCAACTGAGATCACATATCGGATATGTTTTGATTAAAAAAACGAAGGATATTGCTGCGTAACTACATGTTGGTAATATGTATATTTTTTAATGTACATGCATGTATGTTGCTGCGTGTCTTTTTTATATTTCATTTTAAGTTGTTTGTAAAATGCCAAAGGCATGTTTGTATGCCGATTGCTTATACAGTTGAGTTGAGTTGATATGTGCTGCTGATATTTTGCGAGCTATCGTACATATGTACATAATAACATTCTTTATTTTCTTTAGTAGTGTTGGGAAATGGTACAGCCAATACCGCCTTGCATCAGTACCTGGGCCGCATCTAGTGGTTTGTCGACTGGACACGAATAATCACAAAGGACGCAAAAAGTATCATCAATAAAGGTTCTGGGAGTAAATTAACGTTATGTATAATTTAAACCCTTTCAGAAATTGTCCGTGTTTTTTGTGAATCTTAAAACACATTTACCCGTTCCCGCATACGGCTCCTCTAAGCAGACGACTTTAAACACTTCTAGACATTGATGTGATCAATCTTTGTTAATGAAGTTATGATTATTGAACAAAGTTGAAAACATTGTAGCAATGGGGAATTTTCTCAGCATAAACAATAAGTCAATTTGCACGAATATATCAAATGTCTTTCTCTTCAGATGAATCAACATGAGCTACTGCAGGGAAAGGATTAAACAAGATTACATTATTCGTCTCTCTTAAACTACATGAATGCTAAACGAAAACAGACCTTTGGGAAGTTCATGCCACTACCTTATACAGACGACATTTTGTTTATAGTGTGCGAAATGTTTAATTAGAAAGAAAGAGAACTTTCTTATTTTCGAACAATGCTTTCAAGTTTGTATTAAATTGCTTCTCAATGAGTCTATATGTTATATTTTCAATTCGGACGAGTCTAAGAAGAATATCTTATCAGTTATTTACACAGTTACGTTGAATGACGACCTAATAGAGAAACCCTATTTGGCCAACATTTAGTTGAACATAACAACTACCTTTGAGAACTTAGAGAACAGGTTTGCAATGTCTGAACAACCATCAGTGAAGATTCCAATCAAAAGGTTTATAGTCACAGGATGTTCCTGTTTTAGCAACTCACACCTTGCCAAAGTTTGTTGTACATTTTGCAGCTGTATTGGAGAAGTAAATGGTTTAAGAAGTATACGCCAAAGATTATACAGCGGATGTACCTTCTGAAGCAATATTTATTTATATTCTGCTCACAAAGCGCATCAAAGTATGTCCATACTTGTTTTCTTTCATAATCGCATTTGGTTATCGTTTTAACTAATATTAGATCTTTTTTTTCTTCTCTGTTACATTATATAACACACTATGTTATAACCTAAAACTGCTTGTTTTATGCTAAAGATCTTGTTAAACTACAAGCTTATGTTATTAATATGTGTGACAATTTAACAATTTTCTAAATTGTCGGCATCTGTTCTCTTATTTTAAGGGATAGAGAACCCACTAGCCATTTCTCATATATGTATTCTGAAACATCTGCGGAATTTTGTAAAGAAATCTAAAGAACCGTTCGATTTTCGGAAGTAATCGATTTGCTCTTCGTAAGTGAAGCGTGTAGCATATATAGTGATATACTAGGTTGTTTTATATAGCGATGCTGGATTAAAGCAACCTCTACGTACGTACCGGGATTACCTAGTTGCGAGTGAGTAGTGCTTCTAAAATGAGTTCACATTGAAACTTACCAGTTAATTGAACTAGCTGAATATGCAGTGAGGTTGCCAATATTGAACCTCTTCAAATACCGGATGTCCAACAATAATTGATAACATGTCCATCTTTCAGTATGAGGTATTGTTTTTTAGCCTCGTAAGACGAACGGGTTTCATGTCGAACTTGGAGACAGTGAGGTATCAGGTGAGTATCACCAGTCTGTTTGCACTCATTTCGACGAACCTTATATAATTCACTTCTGATAAAAAAAAAAGATCTAGAATAGTTATTCCTTTGGTTTAACTACCATTCACCCTAAATCTATACTAACGCGAGGATGCATTCGAATACAATGTCTCCTGATGCGATTCGTTTATTTGTTTCAGGTGGTATTATGTCCGGTAATATGATCGTTCCGGCAACCGATTACAAGTCTTTCTTTATCTAATGGAAATGTGGTAAACCGTCTGCAGATGAAGGTATATGCAGTGAAGTCGCTCTAGTGGTTGGGTCCAGAAGACCATTCCCATCTGCACACACTTGAAGACTATTGATGCTATTCTGAAGAAACTGTGGGGTCTTTCTTTGACAGAAATGATCATATATCAACAGACCAGTGGTATTACAGTCGAATCTATATGCGTTCAGCATCACTGTACCTCATGTTTTTAACTCCACTGGCTGAAAGCCAGTCGAGCTTATGTCATGGCTAATTGTCTGTTGTGCGTCCGTCAACATTTTCTCCTCTGTAACCGGTGATTCAATTGGAATAAAACTTCACAGAAAGCATCTTCTCAATATCCTCACCAGAATTCATTCATTTGTTTTATCCATACAGAATTCAGATTTCTATGGGAACTTAAACAAATTAATTCCTCCCAAAAGGTTCCTTGGGTGACCCTGTATCAGTTTCATTCACGCCATGTTGATTGGGTGAAAAACATGGCCGCGAGGGGGCGGTGCTGTTTTTTTTTTTTTGCCTTATAAAGGGATAGTGAAAACTAAAAATATTCTTCTCAGAAAATATATTGCCGATTTCCAAATAATGTTGTAGGTATGTTCATTGGGTGACTCTCTATCAGATTCCTTCCAGCAATGTTAATTTGTCGTAAAACATGGCACAGTACTAGTATGTATTACATATGAAGTAAAGTATCTTCAAACTGATACATGCTATCTGATTAAACCCTTTCCAACATACATACGTTTTCTGACGACTTTTTGAAACCATGTTTTCAACTCTATTAATTAATTATACTTTCTTTCACATAGATTTTTCATATTTTTGCGAATATGTTTTCAAAGTTTTCTGCTGCAGATTTCTCGTATGTTGAAATTGGTTAAATACCCAGACAATGTGTTATATCCGTCTGTGATTAAATATCTTAGGAAACTGATTGATTGGTTATTGTTGTTTTCAACGATATATAAGTTAAATCACGGGGGCCAAATAACCTAAACACGTGGTTGTTTGCACCAGTACTGCACAAGCAATTGAACTGATTTTTTTTTCCAATAGACTATCCAGACCTGTGTTGGTAGACGAATGACGCTAGTCACAATAAGTTGTGTCGATCATTGGAAATAATGGATTGTCAAGCCTGGTTTCGAACTCACGACCCCTAGCCCTCGTCGTAACGGACAGAGCTATCGCGACTTGACTACTGATACAATAAACATTCACATGCTTAATTTCTGATCGTCGGACAACCGCACTCCATACATCAATCGTGGGAATTTCAACTGTCGTTTCACCGTTGTCTAACAACAGAATAGAGAAAACACTAGTCCATCAGAAACAAATATAACATTCCCGACACTCTCCTGCGAGGATATAGAAAGTCAAAATGGTATCGCCATTTTTGAGATGTGTTTAACAACTCTGAAACCGAAACCAAAATCATAATATTGGAATCGTAATACAGTCTTGATCAGTACGGGTACTTTGCGTTTCATGTGCTTTTACAAAGTCAATTTTCACGGAGGCCTCCAGTGATTATGGTCAACTCAGCCTATTCACTTGTGAAGACGCATTCTGACGAACCTACAGCTGATGATTTTGAAAACACGATGAGCAATTTCACATTCTGCCACAATGTTTTCAACTCTATTCAATAACTAAACTTTCATTAACATAAATGTCCCATATATGCCAAGATTTAAAGTATCTGGCCAGTTTTCGTATGTCTCAGGTACTTCGCATTGCAATACATGTAACATTTAATTACACTTGAACACACCTATATAACTAAAACAATATTTAACATTTAATTCACATACATGAAACAGTACGGACAAACTTGAATATCGACAATTTAGTGCCTCCTTTTACCAAGTACATTGTAGCTAGCATGACGGACCCGCATACGACTGGTTTCGCGCATACATTCAAAGCGTCGACAGTTTTGCACTCTAGCAATCGACCAGATGTGTTCGCACAATCAGCTTACTCCCCTGACCTTATTTGAAAGCTCATGGCTGCGTGATCCCCCTAGGCTGTGGGTCGTCACTTCTGCCTCATTCCCATATTTCATTTGTGTACCTGGAATGCTATCTTTATATAAACCTCCCATTGCTTCGGACCGGGTATATGAGCTTGTAAAGTAGGCTCCTCAATGGGTCGTGGATACAGGCGTATATCAATTGTTACTCGTCCAATCCAGTAAACGTGTCCAAGTCTTCGGATCTTCGCCACGACGTCTGATTCCAATCTCAGTAGACTTTGAGATGTGAGGGACTTCCTTTTAAATGGGAATTAAGGGGCATTTGTCTCAATTAGAATTCGATTTTCTGGAACCAGGAACCAGTTGAAGCACTTTCTACTCTTGCATTGCCATATGATCTACTAGTCTAGTGAATTCAAAGTGGGTGTTTGGGAATTCTTCAAATACTGTCATCTTCATCCCGAATGAGCACGAGTACTAATGCCGAATCTGAGATTGACTCTAAAATGACACCTGCATCTATTATCTTATGTACAGGCGGTTACACAGATACACAATGACACATAATGACGATAACGAAGATGATAATGAATACTGGAAGGCAATATTATATTCTTGCATCCTACTCAAGTCCAAACACACCAGTGAGTTTTTAGATGTAACTTGGAGACTCTGACCTCCTGCTTGGAGTGCAAAGTCTTCGTCAAAAAGCATAATACATTATTTGGACAATTTCTTTGGTGCCACCAGGACGACAAAACATTGCGAATCACAGATATCTGCATATTTGGCGTGCATGTACGTACTTAATATGCCCTTAGCAGAAAATAAGGCGGAATGCCCCTCCGAAGTTCTGTGTGTCTTAGGTCTAGAACTCGACACCAACAAGTTGAAAGTGTGTCTACCTCCCTTAAGGTAGAGGAGCTCATCAGCAAAACGACAACTATGCTAAGGAACAGAAGAACAACATTGAGAAATATGCAATCGTTAATAGGCTCACTCAATTTCTGCTGCCGTGCAATTCCGGCAGATTGATCGTTCTGTCGTCGCCTGATAAATGCAACATGCGGCTTGAGTAGGCCAGGTCACCATCTGCACGTAACAAAGAACATAGAGAAAGACTTGCAGTGCACGAAAATTAGGATTTAATTTAGATGTAAATTTCCTTAAATTCCGCAATTTCCTTAAGTAAATTTTGGAGTTTAAGGAAATTTACTCTAAATTAAATCCCAATTAAATCCCAATTTTCGTGCAGTGTTGGAAATATGGCTTACATTTTTCTAACACCATAATGGTATCTCGGTTTTTAACGTCCGCTATTGGGTTTCAAATGCTGATGAACAATTGTTTTCGAATTGTGCCGGGAGAGTAGGTCGGGTAATGGAAATTTACTACAAAGGCCACGGGTGCATGTACCTATGGCCACAATCCTGGCATTCTGAGGGGATAACCAGGGACATCACAACCCTAGAATTTTTTTCCGATTTGGTCGACTGTTTCTGTTTGGGGTAACGACTTCAAAAATAGAAAGAGCTCTTTTAATTGCGATAACTTGGCTGTCGTGCATATCCTAAATTCCACGACCTCTTAGTCGGATTGTGCCTAGTTAGACCTCTTCTTTTGACCTGCCTTCGTTAAAATTTCATGCTAAGGGCTAGACATGTACCAGGTGTGCTCAATTCCCTATGCGATGCTCTATCACGTTTTCAGGTAGGAAAGTTTAGGGGCAATTTCAAACTAAATCATACTGGGCCGGTTGACCAAAACTTCGTTATTTGGTTCATTGCGTACTGTTTTGAAAAAGGCTTAACAGCGTTAACAATAAGGCCTCAGTTACTGGCATAAAATTAACAGCTGGCCCGAATTAAGCAACATGTTTATTATAAAGAAAATGTTGGAAGGTTGCTCTCGCTTGCGCAGGTCGGTCGATAGCAAAGCTCCTCTGTCTTCAGGCATTTTACATGCAGCGCTTAGCGAACTGCAGTTCGTTTGCTACAGTCCATACGAGTTTTCTTACTAGAAATTAATTTGCGACTATCCTGTCGAAGTGCAATATCCTCACACCGTACAATAATGCATAGCTCTAGGTAGAGCAACTGACCTTGCCCTAGCCGGAGTTTCAGGGGCGAACATCATGAAGTTAGGCAGGTGGAGGTCGGATGTTTATAAGGGTTATTTACGTTAACTAACACTGGTTCGAACCATTTCAGATGTTTGGTTAATTGGGGACCCGATACCTTACTGGGCGGGAATTAGAGCAACGGCTAAAGGAAAGGCAAACCTGCGGGCCCCGGATTGCTTGGTGGTTCCGCCGCGGTATGTCCTGGAGGCACTTCCGTCATGATGTAGATGCCAACGTCCTGCTCTGTGAGCAACCTCGTGTCATCATGATCTATTAAGAGGCAAATCATCTGGCGTCGCTGTCGCTGACATCCATCGGCAAAGTTATTAAACGGAAATGTAGCTATCTGCGCGCAGCAGTGCCCGAGGCAGTGGTCGTATGGATTGACGTGCTTCAGCGCCTCAGCTGGAATGCGTCTGCCTTCACGTCAGCTGCCATAGAACAGAAGCGAGTTCGAGTTAATAGATTCGGAAGACACCAGGTGCGACGTCATGCGAAAAGCGATTCGTTGCTGGTGGGTATCACAATAGCCCGACCTTTGTTTTTTTGGAAAAACAGACGAGTTAAAAAAAGGTTTTGACTAGCAAAAACCCATCATATGAGGCTCTACACATATTTCAACTTCTATGAAGTAAACCCATATTTCTCACATAACAACAGAAGATGAAGATGATATTGATAACCTAAGTCAGACTCCTAAACAGTAGACAATTTATTCTCTTATAACATTAAAGATAATCAAGTTTTATCTATCCTTAGTGCATTTTTGATAATAATTAGTATACATAAATATCTGCCTGCTTAGCGATGCTCTCTGATGTATAGATATACATAATTTTACAGTTTCTTTTATAAATAATTATTGACGATCAGGATAAGGCTGCATGGTGACACAGTGTAGGAAAAAGATCAAGGTGGTGTATAGTTCATTTTTTGAAAATGATTGCATAAATAATTTCCAAAATGCTAATTCTTTCTGAAGCCTGTGCAGAAGACCAACTTTGAAAACATTGTGGCAAAATGAGTAATCGCTCATAGTTAGCTATTTCCCCCTTTGTATCAATGATTTCAACATAGTTTAATAATTGTTCCTTCATTTATAGATAGTTTTCATATGTTTTAGTTAATATTCTTAATCAAAGTAGTCATTAGTAACTCCTGTCACTTATAATTGTTCCAGGTTGTCTGCTATTAAGCATCTGCGTAAATCAATAGAATAGTTTATACATCGCCTAGGTGCGCCGATTCAATTCAAAGCTGAGTCACACTAAAGTCTTTAACAAGAGCACCGCAAGCGATCGCAAACGCTCTTCTGCTTTTGCTAAGTAAATGGGGCATTTCTGAATAATGATTAAAGCCAGAGTTAAGGGACTTTGTATAGACATGCGAATTGTTCCTAGGAACATGTGTACACTTTTCATTTGAAAATGATGAACGTTTTATGAGGTTAGGTTGAAGCTTTGTGACGATGCAGACGATTACGACGACGATGACACACCAAGGGTTACCACAATACCACAACCTTTTTTCCTCGAAAAAACAGACAAGCTAGAAATGGTTCAAATAGCCTCCAAATCCTTGGCGCTAGGCATAGTGAGATAAGCATTATAACTGACACACTTTTGTCATGGAAAATAGACGAAGAGTACTGGTAACTCACCCAGAAAACGTTGTGAAATATCTGTAACAAGAGGGCCAGTATCGCTCTACTGTCATTAGGCAAAGATTTATTCACTTTTGCCATATAATACAAAACTATGGTGGCATTTTACTGCCGTAAGATAACAGTTAATGTTTTGTACAATGTAAACACGTTATCTAGTTAGGGTTTGCGAATTTCACTTAATAAGTAACATAATAACTGGTTAATTAGATAAGATTCGTGTTACCAGGTATCAAGTTGTATATAAACCGATAAGTGGCAACACGAATAGTATCTAGTTAACCACTTATGCCAGTTAGCTAAAAATATATTTACATAACTAGTTATCTAGTTTGCGAAATTCACTTAGTAAGTGACTTAGTAAATGGTTAACTAGATAAGATTCGTGTTTAACTGTAGGCACTTAGTGCATTGGTAACGCACATGGCATAAGGAACCTTTTCGCCTAAGACGTGCGCGGGTTCGAATCAGTGAAGTCGTGTGATTTTTTTTCTAAGAAATACATTTCATCATTTATTTGTTATTTTTGTAGTTTTTGTAGAATTATTTTATCATATGATTAAGGTAAACGCATTCTGCCACCTCTGCACCGTGGTGATTTAAACAAAAGGATTGTTGATGTAAGAAAATAAAAACAACTACATTTATTTCACCTATGGTTTGTGAAAACAAAACATTTTCAGTTATTCAGTTGGTAACAGTCATGGGCTAACAATCCAGTGGTCATGAGTTTGAATCACGGCTCTGCCATTCATTCTTTGTATCAGAAAATTACTGATTATATATTTGTAGAATATAAGGATAGTGTCAATGTCATTGTGCGGTGTAACTTGTATTCTCCTTTTATATATAGTTTTCTCAGCAGATATTTTTAAAGTTGTCTTCCACGGATTTTTTCTAATAAATATAAGAGAGCATTAAGCCATAGGTATGCCCTCACAACACATTTTATTATCAAAATAAACAATTGTGCTATATGGTTTGAAAATAATCTGTGAAAGGCAAAGCAACAACTTGATCAGAGAAGAGTAAAAGTCAGGGCCTCGAAACAAGCAATCAACTTACTTACACCCGTACCTCCAACCGCAAACTGTCAAGTCTGCGATAGATCAGTTGTTATCAGCCATGGGCTAACAATCCAGTGGTCATGAGTTTGAATCACGGCTCGGCCATTCATTCTTTGTATCAGAAAGTTACTGATTAGATATTTCTAGAATATAAGGATAGTGTCAATGTCATTCTGCGGTGCAACTTTAAAGTTTTTCTCCTTAAAATCTGCTAGTCTGATTCCAATTTAATTTATTCTTAAACAACTGGATTAATTTCAACCTGAACAACACAAGAATATTTCTTTGGTGGTCTTCTTTCAAATTTGTTCAAAGATTGAACCCTTTCCCACATATGACAAATGTATCGCTCATTAAGAGCAATTTCTCCTTCTGCCAACAGTATTTTCATAAATCGTCTGCTGCACGATATGTTGTATGTGGGAAAGAGCAGTAAACTCCAATCAATTAACCCAATTGTGATCACGTTTGAACTGTGACATTGACGTCTGCTTATTCAGAAAATCTTCCCTGAATTTTCGGAACAGCAGAAGGATGGATTGTTAACCTTTTCCCACATACACAACATCTACAGCAGAAGCCTTTGAACACATCCGAGTTGAAATGTTGAAAGTCTTTATAAATGAATTTAAATTAAGACTACATACACCGTTAAGCTGAGCAAGGATTACATATCACAGGAGAGTAAAAGGTGCATTCAGGCCGGGGGCCCGTATTCATCAAACTTTTTAATTTAGTCAGAAAATTTAGATTTAGTCCGAAAATCGAATTTAGACGCGTTGGTGAATACGGGCCCTGGACCTCCCGACTTTGAATGAAAGAACAGTTATTGAGAAGAGTTAAAAACATCATGGTAAAAGCGTAAATTGATCATTATTAGCAATTTCTCTTGTTGCCGCAATATTTTCATTGCATGTGCTGCAGAGGCGCCAGAAAGCATTCTGTATTAGGAATGTTTTAACTTAATTATCAGAGGTTTACACAGTCATGACCCCCCCCCCCCCCCCCCCCCCAATGTGATCAAAATCAACAGTAACATGCATCATTTCAGTCTTAACTTTTGACTTTTGAGCTACAGCATTGCGACTGAAGCGACAGTTTGGAGAGGTACAGTTTGGAAAAATCTAAGGGAATAAAATGCTTTATCTGGAATTTGATAGAGTTTAGCAAAGAAAAAACCATTTTGCCTAAATGTGGATATTGCAAAGTCATCTACTCCAGAGTGTTGTATGTAGTATGGTTAAACAATTAATTATTTTCCAAAAATGTTTATGAAATTCATTTGTAACAGACATCGAAATTAAATGTCTGTATTAAGGAAAATGTTAAGGAAAAGGAACTTTTGTTGTGCTTCTAGGACAAGTCAAACAGAGAATTTTTATCAAATGGAAATCAGTAGGAACAACAACCAAATGTAATTATTTTTCCTTTTTATATACAATAATATAACAAAAATAATTCCATTCTGCATTTAATTAATCCAAACATTTAATTGATGAATGCATTACAAACATGTTGTAAAACTTTGTTAGTTTTTGCAGACGCATCAAAAGTATCATTGAACAAATTGGCAGGATACCAGGGGTAATCCAAAAGAATATTGGCAAACAGAGAAATTACTCATATTGAGCAATTTCTTCTTTGCCACAATGTTTTCAATGATTAAATTTTCGTTTTTAAAGATTGTTCACATATTTGCTTAGATATTTTCAAAGTCGTTTTGATGCAGGTTTGGTGTATTTGGGAAAGGGTTAACCTCTGACAGTGACGAGTTTAGATACCTCTGCAGTAGATGACGTCTTCCTCAAAGTTGATCAACTTTCAATTTTCCATTTTTAACATTTTTTCTCCAGATGTCAGCTCTTAACATAGTACACATGTAGATTAAAATGTCAAGTATATAAATTTGTAATGTAGTAAAACAGTTCTTTTGGAATTAATATACACAAATTTCCTTCTTTATCGAAAAAAAAAAAAAAGAATTAAAATATAAACTTGGTGGAGATATACAAAGTTGAAAGAAATGTATTTATTGACGCCGCGTGGAAGCGCGGCGTCAGTATGGGATAGGTTTTAATTTTGTACAATGGGGTGACGTAATCGAAAAGGGAGAAACCAATGTTACTATTGTTAAAAAAACCTCTGTTGTTTGTTTGAAAAAGAAAACCTTTATGAATCAATAAATTGTATAAAATAATTTAAGACACAAACAGATACAAAATATGCATGTCTTCTACCGTTATTACAACATTTTAGACACATCTAATGGGTATTTAATAACTTTCCCCTAACTTCCTAGGCTACGCTTTGGTTTACGACCCGATTCATCAAAGCTCAGAAAAAGGTTTCTGGCGATGTTTTTGCATATTTACAATATTGAGATTTTTAAATAAAGGGGTAATCTTTAGAAAATCAATGATGATTCATTTTAATTATTACATATTACAGTATAATTCTAGAAACTGTAAAAACAACGTTAACCCAACTATGCAATAGGCATGGCCGTAACGCGACCCGTTCTATTTGTAAATGCAGCATGTCATCGCTTAGCGATTTTGGTCATTCTTATAGAATAGACGACAAGGTGTCATCGGTTTCCATAGAGTAATTAAGTTGTCTCTGCTTCCTTCCGTTATGAATACTTCGCTGTTTTCACGATTTCATCCGATTTCTAAATTTCATTGGATTCGTACCCGGTTTTTCATGTTTCGTTCGAGATGAATGATTCGTACCAACTGGTTTTCGCTCTTTGCTCTTGGGGTACTGACTGGACCATTTTCTTTTGTTTATTTTTCAGTTTTCTACTGGCATGTTCAACACGATTAAAGTGACATTACAAACAAACAAAACAGACTTAATAATTCTTGCTATATGTTGACTATACATGTGAACGTTCATAATGCTCAATCTTGATCATAAATAACTTCTTATTTTTTTGTTTAATTACTTCGTATTTTTTGTTTATATACTCCCGTTTTTGCGTTCATACTTCTGCTAAACTGGAAGGAGAATATACTTCCCCCTCTCCTTCCAAAGCTTGTGTCACACTTAACCTATAACTAGAGGCAATACACCTTAATATATGTTAATATTTAAGCACGTATGTTTGTTTTCTATCTAATGGCTCTAGTTAGAGGATTTGAAACAGTTTATTGGTAAAAAACACTTGAGAAACTTCAGCTGTTATAGTTGCAGTGAATGTTAAGCAAACCGTAAACCAAATGGTTTCAGGACTAAACTTGTCATTTCACGGCTAAACTTCACATGCTGAATATCACATGGATCGTAGCATATAAAACGTTTAATCCCTACGTCAATATTGACCCTTTCTGCTCTTGGTAACCTTTTTATATAGGCTATTGTAGCAAGCTGAGCAATATAGGCACATCTTGGCCTTCTTGTTTAAAATAAAAGAACATTTGACCTTCTTGTTCGAAATATTTACATCCTGTCTGCTTGCACATGTTATTTAAATGTACTGAACTGCATCTGCTTCTTTTAAGTCATGCTTCAAAATCATGCGCGGCGTCTTTGATGCTTTGCATCAAAATCCTTCTTGTAATACTACATGTATGAAAAAATGCTAATGCATTAATGCGTATGCAGTAATGATCCAACACAACAAGGTGTCGTTCGGACCCGTTTAAAATGACAGAATACAGTCAATCCCATGTACACGCATCACTGACTAAACACCTGATGAAGATGACTTTTGACACCTACGCAGCAGACAATCATTATCATCTTGATGGAAAAGTAAAGATTATTCTCAACCCTTTCCAACTTGCAACAGCAGACGTTTTTTGATGCATCTGGTGCAGACGACTCGAAAACATTGCGACAAAAGGAGCAATTGCTAATAATGTGCAATTTTCTCTTTTAGCCACAATCTCTATAGATCTCTATTCAATTTTGATATTTTCGTTTTTAGAGATTTTTCAGATATTTGCTTTGCTGTTTTCAAAGTCGTCTGCTGCAGATTTGTTGTAGATGGGAAAAGGTTAATGAACAGATGGGTTTTTATTCCCGAAATGTTTTCAAATGTATGGGCATTACTGAATAAAAGGCCATAGTTATGTGACTTGGTTTAGACATGCATATTGTTTCTAGGAACATGTTTACCAAGTTTCATTTGAATATGTGTATTTGTTTTTGAGTTATGAGGTAAGGTTAAACATTTTTGAGAAATTTGACACTGAGGGTATCACAATAGCCTGAGTTTTGAAAAATGAGTTCAAACAATTCTGTTTAATGTGGATAAATATCTATATTAAAACATATCTTTTGTTTTTTCAATATAATAAAGGGTACATGTATTATAATGAAAGAAATAAATTTAAAAAAAACCCACTATCCTTTTAACCTTTACCACATACAAGAAATCAGCAGCAGAAAACTTTCACAATATTTGGCAAAAATATGTAAACATTTTATAAATGAAAGTATAATTATTGAATAGTGTTGAAAACATTGTTGCAACAGAAACAATTGCTCTTCGTGAGTGATTGTTCCTTTTGACACAATGTTTACAAGTCTTTTGCAAATGCGTCTGCAAGTGAGAGGGTTAACTTCGCAGCTGATAACCCTTTTTCAAACCATTCCACATTAAATCTTTCTTGGAGAAAAAATTGCTAAGTTTACTTAAGAAATAGAATGGAAATGGAAAACTTGCTCAATTTCTCTAATCTGGTCTGTTTCTGAGAAAGAAATGAAGTATATATTCTCCAGTTTTCTAGAGCTATTTAAACTCTTGTACACCTAAAGATGCATCCGTAGCAAACAATTTGAAAACTCTTTTCAATGTTTATTCTTTCATTTATAGAGAATATCTCTTTTTCTATCTAGGTACTGTCAAAGTTGTTTGCTGCGGATTTGTTGTATGTGGGAAAACCTTAACAAAATAAAATATTTGTTATGAAAGTTACAAAACGAGCCATGTCACATAAAGAACGTGACCTTCAGAGGTCCTGAAATTAGTTGCAATCAGTCAAATCGCTTTCCAGTACAATCAGTTTGAGACATTCTCTTGGGAATTTCAGAATGCTTGAATGAGTGAATGTCAAACAGGGACGATCCTGATCACACTGCACAGAGGAGAAGGCTGATCTAGATCTTGTTATGGTGCTCAGTCCCAAAGGTCTGTAATTGTGTGGCTTGGCCAATATGATGAAAAAAGTACTGCCAGCAGTAGTATTGAACCCTTAACCCTTTCCCACAACTCTGCAGCAGACGACTTTCAAATTGTCTACTCAAAACCATAGGTGCCAGTCTCGTTTAAAGTCTAAAAATAGCATTTTACTACATATTGACAAGGTACATTTCCTTTTCAACGGCCAATTTTTCTGAGCGCAATTGCTGTAATTTACCTTAAGATATTCATGTGGAATTATTATTTTCAAAGATGTTACAGTTAAAGCAAGTTATGTACCAAATTGTATTAGAGTTAATGGAATTATAAGCAAGATATAGCTTTTAATGTAAAACTTTTGCTCGGGGACATCACTGAGGTGACGTGAGGTCCGAGTAAAAACTCGTAAATCAGATGATATTTCAATTTTTAAGAAGTGTCATATAATTTTAATGCGCTGCTATCATAGGGCAATTATATATACTTTATTTTACAGCTATAGAACACGGTAAGTAATCTTCGGACGTCATCGATAATGCAAAAAATAAAAATGGAGGCTTGAATCAAGTTAAGAACTCATTTAACATAAACATCGGGTACAACTGTAAAAGACATTTTAATAAAAACACAAAACTACGCCTTTTTTGAAAGAAAAGTTCTTTTTCTCTCTTGTACGCATTTGAAATGCTGCATAAGGCACTTTGTCGTAAATTGATACAGCAAAATATGTCAAATGATTAAAAACCAAATGTCACCTCAGTGATGTCCCGGGCCGTAGATTAGGAAATGAACGTTGTCAATATATAGTAAAATGCTATTTTTAGATTTTAAAAGAGACTGGAAAATCTATAACTGTAGGTATGATTACTGAAACAAATTGAAAACATTGTGTCGAAAGGATAAATTGCTTGTTTTGAGCAATTTCTTCTTTCGTCATAATGTTTTCAAACGTCGTCTGCTGCAGAGGCGTCAGAAAGCGTCTATATGAGGGAAAGGAATACAGACTTCCAACCTACAGACACGTTTTGACATTTTTGTAGCAGACCTCTTTGAAACATTGTGGCAGAAGGGGAAATTGCTCAATTTAATGAGACACCAATGAAATAACACTGTGAGCTGTAATAATTAACCCTTTCCCTATTATACACGCTTTCAGATGTCTCTTCACCAGACTGCTTTCATCTGCTGCATATTTGTTGTAAGTGGAAAGGATTAAGTAGGAATAAAGTCTGGTAAAGTCATTAAACACTGTAAAGAGAGACATTGATAACATGTATATATACTGTTGGTATCAAACCTATCAATAAAGTCTGGTAAAATCATTGAACACTGTAAAGAGAAACATTGATAACATGTATATCTACTGTTGGCATCAAACCTATCAATAAAGTTTCATAGAATTCCAGCCAATGGTTGCTGAGAAACTGAGCATTGACATATAAAGCGGACATAATAATAGGATGATAAAACAATTGGAAAAATCAGCACACAAAAATTGTTGTTGTGGAAACACTATTGAAATACTGAATGAATCAGTCATTATTAAACCGTTTACTGATACAGACATACAACACGTTGAAACAGACAACTTCTGTAAACAATGACGAAAAAGGAGAAATTGCTCAAATTGATACATTTTCTCCTTTTCTCACAATGTTTTCAAATTGTGACTTTCAAAATTACGGATTTGCTGTAGACGTTTTTAAAAATATCATATCAGTTGAGCCTGTCTGAATTGCTACAAATCTGCAGCAAAGAACTTTGAAAACATTCAGAAAAAAATATAGAAACTCTCTATAAATGAAAGAACAATAATTGAATAAAGTTGAAAACATTGTGGAAAAAGAAGGAATTGCTCATTATGAATCATTTCTCCTTTTGCCATAATGTGTTCAAAGGTCCACTGCTGCAGAAGTGTAAGTACGTTGACAAGTGTTAACCTTTTCTAACATACAACAAATCTGACGCAGATGACTTTTAAAGCATCTTAGCAAAAATATGAAAAACCTCTATAAATGAAATTTTAAGCACTGAAAAGAGGAGAAAACAATGTGGAAAGAAGAGAAATTGTTTATTATGAGTAATTTCTTCTTTTGCTATAATGTTTTCAAAAGTCGATTGCTACACAGGTTTTAGAATGAGGTAAAATACAACAGTATAGGATTACTCTGCCATTTCAGGGACAAATGCCTGTATCTTCCTTGAATAACTAGAAATACTGAAAAAGAGCTGTCACAGGTTAGCATAGTTCGACATGTGAGTGCTTGGTTATATATCAAAACTTTTAACACAAAGCTTACACACAGCCGACAATGAAATGAATAATGGTGAGGTGATAAAATAAACTCGCCCTGCGAGGGCTTCGTTACATATCAAAACTTTTAATACAAAACTTTAACGCTGCCGAAGACGAAATGGACAATGACAAGGTGGTAACATAAACTCTACACGTGGACACAGTCCTGTAGAGCTTCGTAAGGCAGACAATAGAAAAATACAATTAAACAATGTAAATACATATAGATACAGTGATATATTAATCTATTATTCTATATATACAAATGTACCGGTACGTGAAATAATATTCATACAAAAAATTTGCAGCACACGACTTTTAAAACATCTTGTCAAAAGTAAATATAAGCTCTTTGAATGAGGTACGATTACTGGAAAATGTTGAAAACATTGTGGCAAAAGGAGAAATTGCTTGTTTAGAGCAATTTCTATTTTTGACGCAAAGTTTTCAAAAGTCGCTCATTGAAAGGGCGTCAGAAAGCATCTTAAAGTGGGAAAAGATTAAATTAACACATTAAAAATGATGTGTTATCATTGATGAATGGTCGATCACATTCAGAGAAAGGAGAAATTTATTATTTTGATTAAGCTAGTTCTCTATATCCCATGATGTTTAAAAAGTTGTCGGCTGCTATAGCATCAAATGTTATCTGTACAGATAAAGTTCAATTAGAGACATGTAAACACAATTTATATGTCTCTAGTTCAATGTAACACATTTCAAACTCCACCAAGTTCAACGAAGTTTTGAATAGTTTCTGAATACAAAAAGGTATTCAAAGAAAACCTGAAAAGCAAATAGATTATATCGGCACTTATTCACAGTCAAACATATTGTAAACGTACCACTCGTAAGGATTTCATACATATTCTAACAATGCTTGAGCAATGAATATAATTTTTATTTCTACTGATCAACTAAACATTTATTTCCTATCCTGGATTTTTTTTTTATCCATTAATATGGCTTGAACAATCTAAATGGAAGGGCACCTGAGGAACATTTCTGCTAATTAATGATGAAATCAGACCAACAATTCAAACCTTTCCCACATATAGACACTTGCTATCACCTCTGCAGCAGACGACTTTAGAAAACAAGTTGGCAAAATGATAAATTGCTCAAAACGAGCAATTTCTCTATTTGTCACATACTTTCAATTTGTTTCACTAATTATATTTAATCATAGAGATTGTCCATGTTTTGGCCAAAATACTTCAAATTGTCTGCTTCAGGTTGGTTGTATGTAGGTGGGAAAAGGTTAAAGGAAGAACATTTTTTAAAATTTTGTCAATTTACCCCTTTTCTGAATCCACATAGCGGCCCTATTTTTTAACCTATCAATATGGCTTGAACAATTACAGTAGGTCACATTTGGGTCACATTTGGGTCAACATTATTTTGAAGTCTAGACCAGAAGATGTACAAGAGAAATGTAACAAGAGTGGGGTAAACACTTTATTTGCTGATAATGTAGCATAGCAACAAGAGTTCTAAACACATAGTTTAAGAGGTGATGTTGCTTAAACAAATTGTTGGTGGCATTGCATGACTGATGATGTATGCTAACAGACGCCTGACACAGGGTGATCACAACAGCTTACCTTGAGCATTTTGTGCTCAGGTGAGCTTAAAATTGTATGAAAAAGAGAAATGGCTCATCACGAGTAATTTCTATTTATCCTTATTAATTAGCAAAAATAGCTATAAAATACTTAAATATTTTAATAGCTAAACAAGCTATAAAAAACTTTTTTACAGAAAAAAGTCTTACAAAATATTTATATCAAAATAGTTTCTATAAAACATTTTTAAATGGCAATAAAAGCTTCAAAATATTTATTTCCTATAGCCATAAGTTTACTCGTCATAGATGAAGTAATAATCAAAGAAGTTGAAAAGGTACTCGAAGGTAGGCCGTTGCTCCTTCCTTTTATCCCAACATTTTAGGATAATATCGAACATCTTGTCTGTACAGATTGGCGGTTTCTCCATTCTGTATCCATTCTGTATTTCGTCCATTACCTCTCTATTAGACATCCCTGCGTTATATAAAAACATATAAAGGAGAAATTGCTCATGATGATCCTATTGCCACAACAACAATTTCATAATTTTACTTTGATTCATTTCAGGTTTTTTGTTTATTTTGCCGTTCCATTTTCAGTCTCCTGCTTGACGATTTGCTGTATGTTGGATAAGTTTAACTTGTATCAACCCTCTTGATTTAATACTATTAAAACTCATACAAGGTTGAAAACATTGTTGAAAAGGAGAAATTGCTCATCTTGAGTTGTCTGCTACAACAGTTTTTTAAAATTTGATTTCTCTTTTTATGGGAACAGAATACAAAACATTGTTAAAAAGTTGATTGCTAACTATCAGCAAATTCTCGACTTTCATTCTCTTCCAATGGGCCAGACGGGAACAGTTACTTTTTCCCTTTCTAGAACAATACCATAGGGTTATAGTCCTGGCTTTATTTCTGTATCAATTGAATATTGTAAATTTTAAACAAGTGTGCCGTGGAGCATACACCAATGCTTGTCTGTTTTTAGTGAAAAAAGGGACATTACTGAATAATTATTAAAGCCGGAGTTATGTGAGATGTTATAGACATGCATATTGTTTCATTTGACAATGTTTAACAATTTTTAAGTTATGATGTAAGGTCAAGGTTTTGTGATGACGCAGACTATGATGCAATATCACAATAGCCAAACTTTTTTCCTATGAAAAACAGACGAGCTACAAATCTATCATTTAGTCATAAGTCTGTAAAATTTGAAAGCAGGAGACGTTTCTCATGCACATTTATTAAAACTATTACAAAAGCACAAAAGCAAAGCAGGACATTTAAACATATAAGTAAAGAATGAATAATTGAAATCATGCAAGGTTTAATCTTCTTCTGAGGAAAAAAATTCATTTGCCAATTACTGATTAATTTCATATCAGATAAAAAAGAGCAAAATGTCCCATTCTGTTACGACATGTTAACCATTTATCACATACAGTCAGACACACATGTTGACGCCTCTGCAGCAGCCAACCTTTTAAAAATATTGTGGCAAAAAGAGATAATGAGCTTTTTCTTCTTTTACCACAATATTTTCAACTCTATTCAATAATTAATTATACTTTCATATATGAAAATATTTTGCATATTTTAGACAAGAAGATTTCAAAGTCGTCTGCTTCAGATTTATTACGTGTGGAATACCGCTAATAGCTAGAGCCAAAAGAAATAGTAAAAGTTTTACAAGGACTATTCATAATCCATATCATTAAGGCTTTCACACATGCAAAAATAGTTTGAAGCATCTGCAGAAGGCGACCGTTGAATACATTTGGGCAAAAGGAGATATTGTTCATACTTAACCAATTTCTTCTTTGACCGCTACGTTTTTAAGTCTATCCAAAAATTATGCTTTAATCTATAGATGTTTTCCCTTTTTTTTCCAAGATGTTTTCATAGTCATCTGCTGCAATGCAATCAAAAGTCTTCGGTTTCAGGTAAAAGCCTTACTTGTTTACACCAATTAGTGATCATTGATTACAATAACAGTAACCAATAATGCCATTACACGTCTATAATTATTATTAAGGGCTTTATAAGAATGTATCATGCATGCCATTAAATTCATTTATTGATAAATAAATTGATTGTTTGGTGTTTCAACAATTTTTCAGTTATATCACAGCAATCCTGGGTAAGTTACCGGTACTCATGGTCCATTTATCCTGACACCAGCCAGTCAGCAGTAATGCTAACCGCCAAGAAGGGCAGCCATCACCACCCTTTTTAAGTATTTGGTAGGCCGGGTATTGAACCCGCGACCGCTCACACCTGAAACGGAGGCTTTATCACTACACCACCGAGGCAGTGCCATTAAATAATTTTGATTGAAGCTATAACTTGTTCAGTTATGACAATTTAAACAAGTGACAGCGTAGAACAGCATAGCTTGATCGGTGGGGGCATAAAAGTGAATCGAGGTCAAGTCGGGAAAGTCCATGAGTCTTACTAAATTTCCAGTCAAATTGATTTAGGAACTTTAACCCTTTCCCACATACAAACAAAGAGGCATGTTTATGTGACTTGGTATGGACATGAATATTGTTCCTGAAACATATGTACCAAGTTCAATTTGAAAATGATGAACGGTTTTGAGTTATGAGGTAATGTTAAAGTATTGAGACATAAACGCAGACGCCAAGGGAATCACAATACCGCAACCTTTTTCTTCAAAAAACAGATGAGCTTACAATGTCAATTACTACTACAACATATAATATACCTAAGGATCTTTTTCCTTATAACTAGACTCAGTGGCTATGAAATAGTTTTCAAAGAAGATAAAAAGATATTCAAAAAAAGGTCGCTCCCCTTGTTCCAACACTTTAACAACATTTCGTACATTGACACCGGACAGATCTCCGGTTTTGACATACGGTAACCTCTCTCTACCTGCTCTAAGACATCCCAAATTGCCATTCCTGAAAGGTCAACGAGAGAGAGAGAGAGAGAGAGCGAGAGAGAGAGAGAGAGAGAGAGAGAGAGAGAGAGAGAGAGAGAGAGCATGCAGAAACATAGGTTAAAGAAGAAGAATTTTTTTTAAAAACAATGAATTATGCACATGAACATAAAGACAAAACATTGACATTATGCATGGAGAGTTTTGAAGAAATATTATACATTATCATCTTCTGACTTATTTTTAATGCCCCTGTCATAGGGTCACGTTTTCGCCGCAACGTTTAGCTACATTAGGAAACGTAGCTACAACGTGAGCAAATATAAAACAACATGGCTAAAAGGTGACAAAACGTGATCAAACATGACTAAACGTGAAGTGGAAATTTTAATTTTGGACATGTTCAAAATTCGCTCACGTTTCCCCAATACGCCCTTAAGCGTGGCGAGAACGTGGCAAAGCGTAGTATAACATAGCAGAAACGTAGCAAACACGTAATAGAACTTGAACATAGTGCGTCCCGCAGGTTGATACGTTATGTTGTGTGGCTGACACGTTGTTCTGACCGTTTGACTTTAACCGTTTCCCATGTACGACATATCTGCAAAGTTGCATGTTGGTAAAGGTTAAAAGCGTCTAGCAAATTTACACGAATAGTCATCGCTTATCAAACTAAGTTTCATTCCATTGCCTTTAAAGCCAAAGAAGTTAAATGAAAGGCACATGTAGTTTGAATTTGTTATCATTCATGGCAGAAAAGAAAATATAAAACTTTGCTTCATTTTGATCAAGTAATCTAACTACTTAAGATTGTTTCTTTTATCCTAGAAACAAATTTTTTTTTTTCATTTGACAAAAGCATCCAATGTTTGCCATTCCTTTGAGTACAGAAGAGTTCAAAAACATGAATAGTGGGAATGGGATGAACAGAGTTTAGGAGAACCGGTACATATAAGTTTATGATTTAGAGAAATCCACTGTAAAGCCTGCATGGTTGTGGAAATTTACAATAACCAATCCCAAAAGATTCAGATGTAGATGAAGAAGGATAACCGTTTTCCACATACAATCGTTTTCTGCCGTCTCTGCAGAAGACAACTGTTTTACACAATGTTTTCATCTTTCATTCACAGAGAGTTTCAATATTTTTGACTTAATGCTATCAAAGTCGTCTGCTGCAGATTTTTGTATATTGGAAAGGGATAAAGAAACAATGCAATTAGTGTCTGCTCATGATAAGTTTATCATATTTTTGTCTAGATATTTTCAAAGTCATCTGCTGAAGGTTGTTGTATTTGGAAATGCATTGAGAGTTGTCTGAAACATAGTAAGATATTCAAAAGTCATCTAGTCGACAGCAGGGCTAATGTAAATAAACAAAATAAGACGCTTCCGTTTTCTAAATTTTGCACTTGTTTCAAGGAGACAAAAAGATGTTAAAACATTCATAATAGGCTTCCGTGTCGTGAATAAGTTATAAAGTGGTTCAGGAGATGGAAATAAGGGCCCGGAAAAAGAACCAGTAGTTCTTACCTGGATATGGCACTTGACCTCTGGTCGTAAGTTCAACCAAAAGAACCCCGTACGACCAAACGTCGGATTTTATGGTAAAACGTCCATATAGGAGAGCTTCTGGTGCTGTCCATTTTATGGGTATTTTGTTCCCTGGAAAAAGTAAAAATAAGATATCCCTTTTAGGAGACAATTAATTGAAGCATTGTGGGCCAAAACGTTAAAATGTTCAAATTGAGCTTTTCCCACATGCAACAAATCTGCAGCAGACGACTGTGTAAACATATAGGCAAAAATAAGGAATATCTAAATAGTTGAAAGTACAAAGATTGAATAAAGTTGAAAACATTGTGGCAAAAGGAGAAATTGCTTATTTTGAGCAATTTCTTCTTTTGTCATGATGTTTTCAAAAGTTGTCAGCTGCAAATGAGGCGAAATGTGTCTGCAATTGAGAGAGGAGTTTAACAATATATCCTAGACAAACAAAGTTTTCAAATGAGTATTAAAAAAATACCTAATTTTTTATTGTTAAACTATTTTCATCAATGCTCTCTAGCCGACAACACTGAAATAACTGCTTCATACATATTGGCTATCAAATAAGTGGGACTGAAATTTAAGTTGTCTGCTTTGAAAACATATAAGGATGGACATGTGCATCTGGAAGATTGGATGCATAATTTGGATTTTTCTTTAATCTTAAGTAATTTCTCTCATTCCAGACAATGTTCTGAAAAGCCATACGCTGCGTGGGCATCAATTGTTATTTTTAAAAAGGAAAGAGATGAGGAAAATGTTGAAAGAATTGTTTGCAAAACGATAATGTTTTAACTTTTGTCTCAAATAAATATTCAACTCAAACATTTTCTCATGCAACCTTCCTATTAAGACAAAAACATTGTAAGGATAATCGGTCCTGATGATGGATACTGGAAACACGGCTTCAAGAAAGGTGAAGTGTCTCATTTCTAGCTCAGCCCCAAACATGGTTAAGTAAACTAGCCACCGTGATATAACTGAAATACTGTTGTGAACGGTCTAAAACTCCAATCAATCAATCAAACGGTCTCAAAAATCCAAAGCTGGGGAATGTGAATTCAACCTTCTACCTTCTACTAATGTTCCTGTAAATGTTTTGATTGGTTTGAAACATTGTGGGAAAAGTAACTTCTCAGAACAAACACTTTCTACAATTTTCTACGTAATTATAAAATCCCCCCCCCGTGGATATTCAATTTAAACATAATAAAATAGAATATGATAGATTTGACTTTTTTTTTAATTTACAGACGATTTTAAAGCAGATGACCCTAAATGTATGTTACAAGTTATATAATTAAAGCAGAAGATTTCAACTCTTTTAACACTTACATACACAGTTTGATAAACATTCAGCAGATAACATTTGAAAATAGTGTGGCAAAAAGAGAAACTGCCCATAATGAGCAATTTCTTCTACTGTCACAGTGTTTTCAACTTTATTCAATAATTATACCTTCATTTACATATAATTTACATTTTTTGTCAGGACATGTTAAAAAAGTCGTCCGCTGCAAATTTGATAGTATGTGGGAAAGGGTAAACATATCAAAGCAAGGAAACAGTTAACTAAGCAAATAAACCATCCTATCGAAACATGCAATAAGAGTTAATTAAAGATACATGAATGTAGAAACCCAAACAGACTAAGTGAAGTAGATGTCTCAGGAGAGTCAAAGCTTGAGTAGATTATTTTACAGTGCTCGAGTACAACAATAACCCTTGCCAAAGTGCAGACACATACTAATGCATTTGCAGCAGACGACCTTTGAAAACATTTTGACATATGGTGACAAACTTTTAAACAATATATATAAATTCCAAACAAGAGGGCCATGATGGCCCTGGATCGCTCACCTGATTTTATTTTTTTCCCACTTTAGCCATATAAACCCCGCCCCCTGGCGGCCATAGTTTCCGACCAATCAACTTGGCTTGACGGAATTTGAAAGAGGGTCACCCTAGGAACATTTCAACAAAATTATTTACAAATCGGCCTGACACTTTCGGAGGAGTAGACTTTTTAAATTTTCACTTAAGCCATATAAGGCAAAATAGCCCCGCACCCTGGTGGCCATGTTTTTACACCAATCAACATAGCTTTAACGGAATCTGATAGAGGGTCCTCCAAGAAACATTTCTACAAAATTATTTGAAAATCGGCCAAATACTTTTAGAGGAGAAGATTTTTTAAGTTTGCACTATAGCCATATAAGGCAAAATAGCCCAGCCCACTGGCGGCCATGTTTTTCGACCAATCAACATGGCTTGAAGGAAACTGATAGTGGGTCACTTAAGGAACATTTCTTAAAACTTATTTGAAAATCAGCCGTACACTTTCGGAGGAGAATATTGTTTAAGTTTTCATTATTATAAGCCATATACGGCACAAAAAGCACCGCCCCCATGGCGGCCATGTTTTTCGACCAATAAGCATGTCTTGAAGGAATCTGATAGAGGGTTATCCAAGGAACATTTCTACGAAATTATTTGAAAAGCTGCCAAACAGTTTGGGAGAAGAAGATTTTTGTTTTAATTCGTTGCCATGGAAACCGTAATTTTGTATGGATCCCAACACTTTGAAGGAATTCTGGTAAGGTCATTGAGAGGATGCTTTCTGTGAAGTTTCATCTTAATTGACCAACTGGTTACTGTGGATAAGATGTTCACGCACGACGCACGACGAACCACGCAGGACGAACGACGAACCACTGACGCCGGACAAAAGGCCATCACAATAACGCACCTTGAGCAAAGCTCAGGTGAGCTAAAAAGAGCTGCACAAACTATCTTGGACAAAACATATGACTCACCAAGTGAGGAACTCTTTCAGGAAATTAAATGGATGAAATTTTAAGATCGATTCCAATACAAAAAGGCTATACTTGTGTACAAATCCCTTAAAAAAGAATTTCAGGAATATATGACTAATCTATTAACAACCAATACAAATTTAAGATCTGCCGACCAGCATACATTCCTAAACCTAGGATATAATTTTATGGAAAATCTTTGACCTACTCAGGACCAAAAATTTGGAACAAAATTCCACGACATATCAGGAACTGTGAAAATTTAAAGAAATTTAAATCAATATATCTTTCCTGGTGGCATAATAGTGGAAATCTTTTACTTGATTAAATTCTTGCCCATAACAGTACTGGTTTCTTTTAATGCAACAGTTGTCTATATAAATATGTGCATGATACCTGATATACTATTATATGTTAATATTGGTAAATAATTAACATAGGCCCACAGGGATGAAAGGGCATGCCTAACTGTGCAGCCTCTATAAATTAGGTATTTATTACGATTCCCCAACAAAGTTGGGAATCGTTTTGTTTTTCTATTTTTTTTTTTTTTTTTTTTTTTCTCCTATCCAAATGTTTGCAAATTTTTGTCCGAGCGATATCTCATGAACTAATTGTCAAATATTATTGAAACATGAAACATAGATCGAAGGCAATGTGAAGTTGTGCAAGAGGCAAGAATTATAACTCCGAGCCACTTTTTTGCAAAGTTATCTCCCCTTTTTCAAGATTTAAATCAATTTTTGTCCGAGCGATATCTTGTGAACGAATGGTCAGATAATATTGAAACTTGGAACATAGATAGATGCCACTGTGAAAGTGTGCAAGACGCAATAATTATAACTCTGGGCCACTTTGTTGCAAAGTTATCTCCCCTTTTTTAATATTTTAATAATTGGGTGATTTGAGCTTGTATAACTCGATAACGAAAAGTGTTAGAGACTTGAAACTTAGTACATGTGTTTCTAATCAAGTAGTACTACTTTCTCAAGTGTATTAGTGCATGACCGAATACTCGTTTCTGATTGGTAAATTGTTTGGACTTGTATAACTAAAAAACGACAACTGATAGAGACTTGAAACTTAGTACATGTGTTTCTTATCAAGTAGTACTACTTTTACAAGTGTATTAGCGCATGACCGAATACTCGTTTCTGATTGGTCGATTTTTCGGACTTGAATAACTCAAAAACGACAAGGGATAGATACTTGAAACCTAGTACATGTGTTTCTAATCAAGTAGTACTACTTTCTGAAGTGAATTAGCACATGACCGAATACTCGTTTCTGATTGGTCGATTTTTCGGACATGTATAACTCAATAACGACAAGTGTTAGAGACTTGAAACTTAGTACAAGTGTTCCCAATCAAGTGATACTACTTTCTCATGTGTATTTGCGCATGACCGAATACTCTGGGCCACTTTGTTATCTGCCCCTGTTCAATAAAATGGCAAGGGAATCGTTCGTAATTGTTGCTACAGTTACAATCTCTAGTTATTTTTTTGTCCTCTCTCCTATCCAAATTCTTGTCCGAGCGATATCTCATTAACTAATTGTCAGATATTATTGAAACTTGGAACATAAATTGACGGCAATGTGAAGTTGTGCAAGAAGCAAGAATTATAACTCTGAGCTAATTTTTTGCAAAGTTATCTCCCCTTTTTCAAGATTTAAATCAATTTTTGTCCGAGCGATATCTTGTGAACGAATGGTTAGATAATATTGAAACTTGGAACATAGATAGATGCCACTGTGAAGGTGTGCAAGATGCAATAATTATAACTCTGGGCCACTTTGTTGCAAAGTTATCTCCCCTTTTTTAATATTTTAATAATTGGGTGATTTTTCGGACTTGAATAACTCAAAAACGACAAGTGATAGATACTTGAAACCTAGTACATGTGTTTCTAATCAAGTAGTACTACTTTCTCAAGTGAATTAGCACATGACCGAATACTCGTTTCTGATTGGTCGATTTTTCGAACTTGTATAACTCAATAACGACAAGTTTTAGAGACTTGAAACTTAGTACAAGTGTGCCCAATCAGGTGATACTACTTTCTCATGTGTATTTGCGCATGACCGAATACTCGCTTCTGATTGGTCGAATTTTCGAACTTGTATAACTCAAAAACGACTAGTGATAGAGACTTGAAACTTAGTACATGTGTTTCTAATCAAGTAGTACTACTTTCTCAAGTGTAATAGCGCATGACCGAATACTCTGGGCCACTTTGTTATCTGCCCCTGTTCAATAAAATGGCAAGGGAATCGTTCGTAACTGTTGCTACAGTTACAATCTCTAGTTATTATTAGTATCATTAGTATTACAAAAGGAACAAGAGGCCGAAGAAGGCCAGTATCGCTCAACAGCCATTATGCAAAAATTAAATCTCCAAACAGCCCCGCCACCTGATGACCATAGTTTTCGACCAATCAACATGGCTTGAAGGAATCTGATAGAAGGTCGCCCTAGAAACATTTCTACAAAATTATTTGCAAATTGGCTAAACACTATCGGAGGAGATGATTATTTAAGTTTTCACTATAGCCATATAAGGCAAAATAGCCCCGCCCCCTGGCGGCCATGTTTTTCGTCCAATCAACTTGGCTTGAAAGAATCTGATAGAAGGTGACCCAAAAAACATTTCTACAAAATTATTTGGATATCGGCCAGACACTTTCGGAGGAGAAGATTTTTCAAATTTACACAGAATTTTGCATATTGAAGGAATTCAGAAGAAGACATTGAGAGGATGCTTCTTATGAAGTTTCATCCTAATTGGCCAAGTGGTTAGGGAGGAGAAGTCGTTTGAACCAAACAGTTAACGGACGCACGGACGCACAATGGACAATTCGCCATGACATAAGCTAAACTGACTTTCAGCCAGTGGAGTTAAATGACTCATAATGAGCCATTTCTCCTTTACCAAAATATTTTCAATGTTTGTTAATAATTAACTTAAAATTTATAGATGTTCCACATTTTAGCCAGGATGATTTCAAAGTCGCCTGCTACATATTTGTTGTACATGTATGTGAGAAATGAAAAACGTGCTAAGTGTTACAAAATATTACAAATAAAGAGGTTAAAGTGCTACAAAACTTGCTAAGTGTTACAAAATGTAATCAAAATAGTATTTAATAAAGTATCCAAGTAAACAGCAACATAACTACTGAAATAATGACAAAATACAGGATTGAAACAAATGTAAGAAAAGGAGAAATTTCTGACCAAAAAAGACAGGTGACACCTGTTCCAAATCTAGCTGCACTGTTGTGTTCACTTACTAAATCGTCAATTCCTTTCCTAACAATCATTGCACACAAACCATAACTCTAGCATGCCTTTTTTATCATTATTCCCCTTGATCACTTTTTAGATCAGTTCATGCAGCCTAATTAACTTCATGCTGAGGTGAGTTTAATTTACCTGAACATTATTTCAGCCAAAAACCTTAGAATTAAACATAGATCCGAGATCATAATTTAAGCCACATCCACCGTCATGCATCACAAGCAAACCGACAATAAATCGTTAAAAACTACCCGGTTCTCATGCATCACATAGCTTTTGTTTGGCAATCCAGTGTATCGGAGAACATATCAACTTTTTCTGATTGGCTAAAAGACTGCCTCTGATTTGCATATCAGATCTATGAATTGCACACAGGGATACCTTATCACAAATATCACGTATGTCATGGTTGACTGATCACTGCCTTACAGTATATACATGTACATTTGTGTTTCATTTAACTACTTCTTTGGGTCAGACAAAGCTGGACAACATTAACCCTTTCCCACAAACAGGCCCTTTCTGATGTCTCTACAGCAGACAACTTTTGAACACATTGTGGCAATAAGGAGAAATTTTGTAGGAGCTATTTCTCTTTTTGCCACAATATTTTCAACTCTATTTCTAAAACGTAACTTATGTGTTAAGAGAGTTTCCCAAATTTACATCTATATGATTACAAAGCTGTCTACTTCAGATTTGTAGCATGTTGGACATTTCAGGTTAAATTCTGTAAACAGCATTTTTCTGTGGTAGCAGTGTCATAGATTTAGCAAGCTTGTTGTGAAAAAATAGTACTATTCTTTTTTTAAATTGAATTGGTGTTTGCATTATTGGAGGGCGGGTAGGGTAATGTCTCATCAAGTTGAAACCGCGTTTTAAATTAAACCCCATTAATACTGCGTATTCGAGACCATGGCTACCGAGTACCGCATTGTAATGAATCTCCATTGGCTACCACATTGAGCTCAGTGTAAGTAGCTTCAACCCCAAGGAAACAAGCAAATTCATGAAATTTATATCCCCCGCTTGCAGGAAATATTGTAGGAATAAAATCCGCCGAAAGTGACGATCGAACTAGGCCTAGCTGTTAAGGCATTTAACCTTGTTACAAAGTTTGAAAAAAACCGGTTCACATTTGTGGCAGTAATTGCACGGAAACAGCAACAAACGACATTTTTTGTTAGGCAAGGGGCCATAACTCCACCGAATAAAGTCCGCCGAAAGCGACGATCGAACTTGGCCTAGCCCTTAAGACTTTTTAACTTTGTTACCAAGTTTGAAAAAAAAAGGTTTACATTTGTGGCAGTTATTGCACGGAAACAGCAACAAACGACATTTTTTGTTAAATATAGGGGCCATAACACCACCGAATAAAGTCCGCCGAAAGTGACGATCGAACTTGGCCTAACCCTTAAGGCATTTAACCTTGTTACCAAGTTTGAAAAAAGACGGTTAACATTTGTGGCAGTTATTGCACGGAAACGAAGTGTGACAGACAGACGGACGAACTTATGGGAGTGTACTTGTGGGGTTATTTCATTTGATGTTTACTTGTGGGGTGCACCCCACAAGTATGCAATTCATTCCGTACCCCTTTTACGGAATGAATAACATTAATATGCAAACGAGATACCTGTTATAAAAAATAAAAAATAACTATTTACAAGTACTCTCTCATGCGGACGGACAGACGGACAGACGGACGAACCCAAATTAATAACCCCCATTTTTTCTTCGAAAAAGCGGGGGATAAAAATAGTTCATGCCAAAACTAAGAACAACCAATTGAAAACTCCAAGTCATAACAAATTTCCCATTCAGCAAGTAATGCAATGGACTTTCAACCCTTTCCCACGTGCAGAGGCTTTCAGACGCCTGTGCAGCAGACGACTTTTAAATAAAATTATACCCAAAGGAGAAATTTCCCATGATGAGCAATTTCTCTCTTCGCCAAAAGTTTGTTAACTCTTTTCAATAATCATACTTTCCTTTATAGTGATTCCAGGTAACGACATGCAATATTTATCTTCATAATATATCATTTTATCATCGTCCTCTATCATTTTAGCGAGCCCAAAGTCGGCAACTTTACAACAATTATTTTCTCCGACTAAAACGTTACGGGCAGCAAGATCTCGGTGAATGAGCTTGTGTTGTTCTAAATAACCCATACCGCTAGCAACCTAAAATAACATGGAACATCTCAGATGATAATCAAATTGAAACACAAACTCTCTTATGTATAAAGTTCAGAGCTCTAAAATAAGGGTCTATTTCATGTTCTTGACCATTTCCCACATACAACAAATCTGCAGCAAACAACTTTGAACCCATATTGGCAAAAGCGTATAAAATCTCCAAAAATAAGAGCTTAATAATTAAATAGAGTTGAATATATTGTGACAAATGGAGAAATTGCTCATGATGCCTACTCTATTCACTTTTCATACTTTCTTTTATACAGATTTTCTTTAATTTTGCCTAAAAGATTTCAATGTCGTCTGCAGCAGATTTGTTGTATTTGGGAAAGGGTTAAATCATTCATTGACCTCTAAATCTTATGATCTGAGTACCACAACATAGGATTTATCACTGAGAGGATTATTTTGAGTACGCACAACATAGTGTAACGTGCCGGACTAAAGACGCAGAAGATCCCTTCAGCGAAAAGTATACTCAACCCTGAAGGGGTCCACTTGTCTTATATATCTAACCCTAAACTCCATCACTTCGAAACGGTGATGTAAATTTGCATATCAAATGCAACGTATACCGAACGTTTTCGTTACACTAGGTTTTGGAGGTCAAATAAAGATTTTATAAGGATTTTTAAACATGCAATCTGCCCGTTTTCTAGATCTCTGCATTTTCTCCTCCTCCATTTCAAGACCCATGAAGTCTATATAGAGAGTGTTGTTTTAGATATGAGATCTCTTCCTTTCTGACCTGAAAACCCTACAAAATGAAAGTTATGAGAGCCCTGTGTAAATGAAAAGCTTGATTTCTTATATCTTTTGCAACAATTTGACTTGTCCTCTTGTAACTACTATATATGTAATTCCAATTTTTCCAGTTGTTATTTTTTTTCATTTCACATATACTTTCGAAGAAGACGACTCAAAAAACGTCATATATGATAGGCAAAGGAATAAAAGTTGTTGCACTTGCATTACGAATTGTCTTCATATCAAAATTGTGTAATCCTTTTGCTAACCAACAGCTTAAGCTGTAGCAGTTTAAATTGTTCTCCATCAATTTGTATGTGAACATCATAGTTTGTTCTGTCTTCAATGAATTGCTGCTATTTAAGGATTTTGAAAAAATAAATGCATATTAAATTCAAGATTCTTTAACTGAACGTAACTTGTCCATTGGCAAAAAAAATAAAAATGTGAGAAAATGACCTTTTCCCTGATAGATTCCTCTTTTTAGGCCTTAAGGAGACATCATGGGAAAACAGTGTGTTCCTTCCTGTTGTATATATTGAATTTGGATGTCTAAATACAGTCTATTAACAAGGCAAAATGGATTCCTGACATTTCTGAATCAACCCTTTCCCATATGCATATGCATTTTAACGTATCTGCAGAAGACGATTTTTTAAAACATTGTGGCAAAAGGAGAAATTGCTCATAACTCTTTTCAATAATCATACCGTAACTTATAGAGATTTCCCATTATGTTTGTAAGGTCATCTGCTAATGTGGAAAAGATTTAACCATTTCCCTCATAAACAAATCTGCAACAGACGACTTTGAAAACATATTCCATAATATAAGAGTCTAATTATTAAATAGAGTTAACAATATTGTGGCAAAAGAAGAAATTACTCATTGTGAGCAATTTCTCCTTTTGCCACACTGTTGTCAATTGTTGTCTGCTGCACAGGCGTGAGAAAGCGTCTGTATGAGGAAAAGGTTTAACTGTTATCCTGATTAGAATTTTTATACTCTTCAGCTTTGGAAACATTTGGGACATTAGAGGCAAACTATTTCAGAAAGATGAAAACATTTCCAGGAAAGGAGATATTGCTTATTTTAAGCAAATTCCTGTTTTAACTCATTATTTTCAAAATGAGGCTGCTGAAAAGATTTCATTTTTTGTCGTCTGCTATAGGAAACAAAACAAAAATCTGTATCAAGGAAAGACTTAACCCTTTCCCACATATAGACACTTTCTGACGCATCTGGAAACATTATGAGCAATTTCACCATTTGCCACAATGTTTTCAACCATATGTTATGGTTAAAGCCTTTTTCAAAGTCGTCTGCTGCAGATTTGTTGTATGTGGGAAAGACTTAAAAGAAGTAATGACTTCCTTATGCGCAGGAAAAAGGCACATTTAGAAATAAAAACGCAAATCTAAAAGTCTGTATATTATTCACTATAAACACATGTTAGCAAGATCTACAACAAATATGGATTGTTATTTATAGCATTACTTCTTGAAGACCACATTTACTTTTTATTTTTTCATGTTAATAAATTTCCTGAAACAAATGCCTCAGCTGCCTATCAAAATATTCAGGGAAAAGGAGAAATTGATTATAATGCATATTTTCTCCTTTTCCAACTATATTTTCTACTAAGTTTCCAAATTTATCTAACAATTTTTCAAATGTTACGATTATTCATCTGATGATTTCAAAGCAGATGGCACAAACAAATTATAAATCATTTCTGGTGAATAAAAATACCCCTAACACTGTATTTTATTCAAAGAGGTTATTAAAAGCAAATTTAATACTAAAAATATTACACAATTAGAAAAATGATGTAGGACATCAGATCGTGTCTAAAAAATGAGCATACTTTTCGCAAATTTGAAAGACATCTTTTTTGTGGCACTAGTATGCCTTTCCAACATACAGCCCCTTCTGCAACAGACAACCTCGAAAAAGTCTATGCAAAATTATGGAATATAGTATACAGAATATTGAGGCAAAATGAGAAATTGCTCATCATGAGCAATTTTTACTGTTCTCAAAGTGTTTTCAAAATTTGTCTGCTGCAGAGAGGTCTCAGAAAGTGTCTCTAAATGAGTTAAGGGTCAGTAAACTGTTTTATAATTGTGATCTTCAGTTAGTATAAACTGGTTAGTATGTTAATCTAGCACTAAATACTGCGGTGATCGGGTTTTACCATTTGTTGGGTTATATTCGTCATCTTCGATTATTTGGGCGAGACCTTAGTCCGCCACTTTGACACCGTTTGAATCACCCACCAATAAATTTCTTGCCGCAAGATCGCGGTGAATTAATTTGTTCGACTCAAGATAAGCCATACCACTGGCAACCTGAAACACCATCATGTTAAAGTGGATATTTGTTAATCGTTGGCATACTTTCAAGTTCCATCATAACTCATAAAAGAAATAATTCATCAACTATTTTCCGTAGCGCTAAGCATGAGTGGAAATATGTTTAGTGAACCTTGTGTTGGTCATGATAAATACCACACTGAAAATGAACAGATATCTTAATTGTTCAACCCTTTCAATGCTGGAATATTTAACCCTTTCCACATACAACAAATCTGCAGTAGACGACATTTAACATATTTTGTCAACAAATAGAAAATCTCTATAATTGAATGGATAACCTATGACTAAAAGTGGAAAACATTGTGGCAAAAGGAGAAATTGCTCGTTTTGAACAATTTCTTCTTTTGTTGCTATGTTTTCAAAAAGCTGTCTGCTGCAGAGGCATCAGAACGCGTCTATATGAGGGAAAGGGTTAAAATGGACTTGTCAAGCTTATAAATACTTGGATTGATTGATTGATTGATTGGTATTTTACGCCGCTTTCAAAAATTGTTAAGTTATATTACGGCGTTTCCTTGGTAGGTTACCAGTTCAACTGGTGTATTTATCCTGACACTAGCCAGTCAGTCAAAAATGCTAACCCAGCAACACTGAGAGCGAAGGAGGGTAGCCATTACTACCATTTTTAAAGTCTATGGTAAGACTAGGTCGGGGATCAAACACATGACCTCCCACACCCTAGGTGGACGCTCTACCGAGGCGGTCTTAGCACTTGGAAGAGTTCGTAGTAAATTCAAGGAATATCAAGATAGAACTGTTGAGTTGAGCAGCCAACAGTAAAGAGCCTAATCCGACTGGACAGATGCACCGTTGGCATAGGTTTCACTTAATCAGCTCCAGCTCCAGGTTCAATGCCTAATCAAAGACTATTATTAACCCTTTACAACATACAACAAATATACAGCAGAAGACTTTGAAAACATCAAGGCAAAAATAAAAAAAATCTCGATAAATGACAGCACAATTATTGAATAGAGTAGAAATAATTGTGGCAAAAGGAGAAACTGATCCTTTTTCTGCAATTATTTCAAAAATCGACTGCTACTCAGGCATCAGAAAGCTTCTGTGTGTGGGAAAGAGTTAAATATTACAGTTAAACAATATTTTACAGCTACAAACATAGAAGTCATGAAACATGTGATAATAATGACCTTATATAACACATAGCAACATATATAGATTTGTCACACGCAGAGGCCCGCATGGAAGACTGGGTCCAGAGGCCCGCATGGAAGACTGGGTCCAGAGACCTGCAAGGAAGACTGGGTCCAGAGGCCCACATGGAAGATTGTGTAAACCCAAATGTGTTGCCTCTATTATTATTATTATTTATAATATTTTCGGATATCTCATTGCTTCGCATCAATATGGAAAAAAATAGGGATAAACCTTTTCCTGATGCAGACAACTTTTAGCCACTATTCTGCAGCAGAAACTTTCTAAACATAGCAAGAAAAGGAGTAATGAGTCGTACCATTCATCTGCTACTTTTCCTACAATTAAATAGCCCTTGGTTTCAATTCTGATCATCCAAAATTGCAAATTGAAAAATAAAGGTCTGTCAATGGAGAATATTTAGAGCTTTAACCCTTTCCCACATACAGAAATTCTGCGGACAACTTTGAAAACATCTAGGCAAATCTAGGAAAAAAATAAAGAATAATTTTTAAGATATTACATTTTCGCAAAAGGAAAAATAATTGCTCATAACAAGCAATTTCTCCTTTTGCCACATTGTGTTCAAATGTTGTCTGCTGTAGAGGCATCAGAGAGTATCTGTATCTGGGAAAGTGTTTAAAAAGAGGAAGTCTTCCTATACCATGTCCGTTCATACATCTACAGATGAGACTATTAACCCTTTATCACATGTAGACACATTTTGACGCATCTGCTGCGACGAATTTGGTAAACATTGTGGCAAAAGGAAAATAATCCTCTTAATTATGCCCTAATGTTTTCAATTCAAATTTAATATTGAAACTATCATGTATGGAAAAAATTCACATTTTTGCCAAGATGTCAGCTGCTGCAGATATTTTAGTAAGTGGGTAAGGGCTGAAGCAACTGACTTGAAATCTTTGTGGGAAAAGGAGAAACTGCTCTAAATGAGCCATTTCTCCTTTTTTACTTTCGATGCCTCTGTAAATCTCTATAAATTAAAGTATAATTGAAAACATTGTGACAAAAATTGAAATTGTGAAACAATGTTTTTAAAAGTTATCTGCAGCAGAGGCGTCAGAAAGCATCTGTATGTTGGAAAGGGTAAAAGTCAACTGCCTACTAACCTGTGCTGCCATATCCAGCATTTCGACAAACTTCAAGTGTCTACCTTCTCCTTCCCTTAAAAAGTCCAGTAAACTGTCTTTTAGCAGTTCTGTCACAATATATATTGGCTCCTCATTCGAACACACAGCGTACAACCGCACTAGTTTGTCGTGACGACATATTTTCATGATCATGGCTTCTTCCAAGAAGGCAGCCTTTGACAATGTACCCGGCCTTAATGTTTTTACAGCTACATCTGTGGTTTTGTTCCATTTACCTGAAAAATATATCAGTAACATCATTATAATATATGTCACTGCATTGGGAAAGGTACAAGTTGGCATTTCTGAACAGTGCAGGCTCAGATCACCTTGTCCATCTACTCAATCTTCTCAGAATCTACACAAGTCGACAAAATCTTCTAACAAACTTGTGTAAGTTGTATGTGAATACTGTAGATCTTGATCAGATTGTGTGGATGCACAGGCTGATCTGGATCTACACTGTTCACAAAACCCAACTAGTACGTTTTTGGCAACAGGCTCATATTATGTATATATTATGAAGATTACTATAAATATAAGCCAGGCATGTAACCAGGCGGAAAGCTTGCTTGAAATGTTCACGTATGCCTTGTCTTGTAGAGAAATAACAATATTTTTATCATGGAAAAGGAGTGATCTTCACCTTTTCCCACATACAACAACAAATCTGCAGCAGACGACTTTGAAAACAATAAGTAGGACTTTATAACTCCTAATAAGGCTTTTTTATCTCCTACGTAGGACTTTATAACTCCTAATTAGGCTTTTTTTTTTATCTCCTACGTAGGGCTTTATAACTCCTAATTAGGCTTTTTTATCTCCTACGTAGGACTTTATAACTCCTAATTAGGCTTTTGTATCTCCTACGTAGGACTTTATAACTCCTAATTAGGCTTTTTTGTCTCCTACGTAGGACTTTATAACTCCTAATTAGGCTTTTTTATCTCCTACGTAGGACTTTATAACTCCTAATTAGGCTTTTTTGTCTCCTACGTAGGACTTTATAACTCCTAATTAAGCTTTTTTATCTCCTACGTAGGAGTTACAAAGTCCTAATTAGGCTTTTTTATCTCCTTTATAACTCGTAATTAGGCTTTTTTTTATCTCCTACGTAGGACTTTATAACTCGTAATTAGGCTTTTTTATCTCCTACGTAGGACTTTATAACTCCTAATTAGGCCTTTTTATCTCCTACGTAGGACTTTATAACTCCTAATTAGGCTTTTTTATCTCCTACGTAGGAGTTATTCTTTTTTATAGAACATTATGAATTGGCACCAGGACACTTCCGTATGTATCGTAGCCGAATATGAAAATAAGCTTCCATGTATTTCATGTACACGTTTGTCTGAAAATAGCCCAATTCCTGTAGACATTCGCTTGTTCGTTTTATCATCTGACATCTGTTAAATTTTTAAAAAGGGTGGCATATGAAGGAAAATAAAAAATAAAAAATAAAGGACTTCGGAGATTTCGTACATATATTGTACAAGTGTATCATCGTTCTTGTATGTATACACTATTTAGGCTCATTTAAGGACTTAGGAGACAAAAGTGGTTAAGTGATGTGAAAAGACTTAGGAGACAAAAGTGGTATAAATGAATTTTCCAGATTTTGTCTATACTTAGATGGAACATATGCATGATTCTTTGCCAAAAATGTTATTCAATTAACGCACAAAAACATATGTATATTTGTATCAAGTTTGTGTACGTTATGTTATAATTGTCTAGTGAATCCATGTCTAACTGACACTCTGCCTTGGCGTCATTTATAAAGTTATGTTGACATAAAAGTAGTGAGGCTACGCCGTTTCTAGGTGTAAATTACATGTATATGGTCAGTTAAGACTGGTGAGACTGCATTATATGATACATAGGCTTCTCTGAGTCTTCACTGGATACAGATGCATTATAACCCCAAATAACCTTTAAATGCAGATCAATAATTGCAAAGTATCTATTATAAACAGACTATTTTAATATTCAAATCATAGCATACATATATATTGATAAAGAATGGTTTTGTGCAGACATGTATACACATCTTGATTTTATTTTTATTGTGCAATCAGTAACTGTATGTATTTTTGTTTCGTTTCAGATCATGGAAATGTTGACAGATTATAATGCACAATACGCAACATTACTTGTGAAGAAGATTCATAATGTCAGTGTATGGAACATTTTTACAACCAACCTTTATGTATTGGAAAAGTTGGGGTATATTTACTGTTATTTCCGGTTTCGTTTTTAGTTGAATCAGAGAAATAAAAGACAAATGGCAAGTCCTGGACGCAACAAAATGGGTAGAAAACAAAAGCAAAACGACGTTAATGACATTCTTCAAAGCTGGTAACAGCAGCGAGTCGTTGTGACAAGTATTCTGAATGAAAGTGTTTATTCTGTAAAGGTAACTCGGAAAACAATAACGGAATGGAAGGACAAGTATCTAGACTAGATGTAAACGACACAAATACGAATCAAGGATGCGCAATGTGATCTGTTTTTGTTTACTATAATACAGGAAGATAACTGTGTAATTAACTAATTACTATGAACAAGACATTTAAGTAAATCATTTTGAGCTATAACACAGCCTTCCAAGAAGACACTTGTACATGATAACTAACATTAAGTAGATCATTTTGAACTACATATTGTGTCACACAGGGTGAACCTGTTGATAATTTTGATCAGGCAGATCATTTGTTTTGTTAAATGACCCAAGATGTAAAAGGTTTGTTAAATGACCCAAGATGTTAAATTTAAAAGTAAAACTGTAAGTTCACTAGCATTTGTCAACAGTAAGAGGCATGAGTAAAAAGCATTGTGACAAAAGGAGAAATTGCTCGTATGAAGCAATTTCTCCTCTGCTTCCATGTTTTCAAAAAGCCGTCTGCTGCAGAGGCGTCAGAAAGTGTCTATTTGAGGGAAAGGGTGATTGAAATATTATAATTAGCTCCTCTGGCTGAAAGCTAGTCGAGCTTATGTGATGGCGAATTGTCCGTCGTGCATGCGTGCATGCGTTAACCTTTGCTTCAAACGACTTCTTCTACCTAACCACTTGGCCAATTGGGATGAAACTTCCTAAGAAGCATCCTCTTTATGTCCCCTACTAAACTCATTCAAATTTTTGGGATCCATGCAAAATTCTGGTTTCCATGGCAATTGAATTAAAACAAATAGTGAAAACTTAAAAAAGCTTCTCCTCCGAAAGTGTCTGGCCGATTTTCAAATAATTTTGTAGAAATGTTCATTGGGTGACCCTCTATCAGATTCCTTCAAACCAAGTTGATTGGTTGAAAAACATGGTCGCCAGGGGGGCGGGGCTATTTTGCTTTATATGGCTATAGTGAAAACTTAAAATATCTTTTCCTCAAAAAGTGTTTGGCAAATTTTCAAATAATTTTGTAGGTCTTTCTATCAGATTCCTTCAAGCCATGTTTATTATTCAAAAACATGGCCATCAGAGTGAGGGGCTATTTTGCCGTATATGGCTATAGTGAAAACTTAAAAAATCTTCTTCTCCGAAAGTGTCCGGCCGATTTTCAAATAATCTTGTAGAAATGTTCTTTGTGTGACCCTCTATTAGATTCCTCCAAGCCAAGTTGATTGGACGAAAAACATGGTCGCCAGGGGGTGGGGCTATTTTGCCTTATATGGCTATAGTGAAAACTAAAAAAAAAAAATCTCCTCCGAAAGTTTCGGGCTGATTTTCAAATAATTGTGTAGAATGTTCCTAGGATGGACCTCCATCAGATTCCTTCAACAATGTTGATTGGTCAAAAACATGGCCATCAGGGGGCGGGGCTGTTTGAAGCTTTAGTTTTTGCCTAATAGCCGTGGAGCGATACTGGCCCTCTTGGGCCTCTTGTTTTTAAAATCTGATCAAAGCTTTCTCTGTCTAGATTCCAGAGAGTACTGGTACATGTTCATAAGAAGAATTAATTTCACAATGAAATTATTGATCATCACAAAAGGAAAAAGCACATTATGAGATTTAACTTCTGACATAAAGTTTGAAGGTTTTCTGTTGCATCATTATTGTCTACAGCCTATATACATTCACAGGTCAGTTTACTATTTTGTTCTATGTATATTCAAGTTGATATGTACTCATCATGCAACATAGTTTACATAGACAAATTATGTCCCCAATCTTTCAATTGTTGAACATAGTAATGGTAAGAAAAGTTTAAAATTTTAACACAACTGTACATTTCGACCGGTTGATTTTTTATGCAAATTTCAAGGATTGAAAGAAATATTTGAACGTAAACAATATCACAGGCTCTTTTTAAAAAAACTTTACCCAAATTTAACCAATCTACAGCAGACAAATTGGAAAATATCTTTGCAAGCTCACTTTGGTACAGCATGTTTCCTATTTTATTACTCAGTTTACCGTAGCTCTGTCAATAGAGACAAGGGCTGTTAATCTAGGGCATGTGAGTTCGAACACCAGCTTGGTCTACATTCCTTCCGACATTAGACATGACTACCACCAATGGGCTTTCAGACTATGTGGAAAAGCAGCCAGTTGCTTGGAAAGAATGTTGTGTGAAGTACTGGTATGAGAAAGCCACGAAACATATGAGTAGTTGAACTGGCTGTCGTGATATGACTGAAAGATTGATGAAAAATGGTGTTAAACCCCAATTAATCAATCAAACTATTTTATTACCTAATACTTTGAGACTTGGAAAACTTGTTTATCTAATACCCTTCTTCTCATTGTATACTAAATAGGCTGAGTGTAGCCTATTTTTTGGGGTAAAAAGTATAAATTTTGATGTATTTTGGTTGTATTAGAGAATTGGACATTGTTGGTTAAGTTACAGGTCAATTCGACAGAAAATCCACAGGTGAAATTTGTCTATCCTTGTAAGCCTGTGTGGCATGCTTAGGCTGATCCGGATCGATACTTTACGCAGAGTCCACAATGTTGGTTTGCTCGCAGGACTGCTCAAATTAAAGGAAAATCTAGTTAAAACTCTGGAAGCCGCATGTTTTACTTGAGCATGTTGAAACTTTCTCAGTATATTTGCTTGTATGATATCTAGCCTAAGTTCGAATATGTGTCAGACCCAGTAAAGAACTAGGTAATTTAGCCAAACACTGTAGAAAAATCTTGTTAACACTATAGACACTGCATTTTTGTATTAAGCATTTTGAAACCTTGTCAGAAAGTTTGTCTTGGTGAAAGGCCAATTTCAAATATTGGTTATTTTGGATAAAACATTAGGGCACTAAGCCAAGTTGGAGGAAAATCTTGTTAAGACTCTGGAAGCTGCACTTTTAGCTTGAGCATGCTGAAACTTTGTCAGAATGATTGTTTTTATTATATTTATTTTGAAAATGGGTAATGTTTGTTCAAAAATTAGGTCACTATGCCAAGTTGTAGGACAATCTTGATTTAACACTTAAGAGACCACAATTTTGACTTTAGCGGCTTGAAACTTTGTCAGACAGTTTTTTTGATGATATACAGGCCAATTTAGACATTGGTCATGTTGAGTCAAAAATTAGGTCCCTTGGTCAAATTTAAGAAAAATCTTGTTAATGCTCTGGAAGCCATGTTTTTAACTCTTGCATGATGAAACTTTACCAGAATGTTTATCTTGATGATATTTAGGCTAACTTCGAATATAGTCTGGCTAAAAACTAGGTTACTAGGCCAATATTGAGAAATATTTTGTAAACACTCTAGTCACCACATTTCTCTCAAATGTTCCTTGAAATTAAGTTGATTCTTTAGATACTATAGATAAACAAGAGGGCCATGAGGCCCTGGAATCGCTCACCTGAAAATGGGCTATTTAAGACATAACTCTCTCATGCTCAAGCCAAACATGTGGCTTCCAGAGTGTTAACAAGATTTCCCTTAAATTTGGTCTAGTGACCTAGTTTTTGACATGACATGACCCATATTCGAACTTGGCCTAGATATCATCAGGACAAACTTTCTGATAAAGTTTCAACATGCTCAAGTATAAAATGCGGCTTCAAGAGTGTTAACGAGATTTTCCTTAAATTTGACCTAGTGACCTAGCTTTTGACCCGACATGACCTATTTTCGAACTTGGCCTAGATATCACTAAGACAAACATTCTGACAAAATTTCAACATGCTCAAGCCAAAAATGCGGCTTCAAGAGTGTTAACGAGATTTTCCTTAAATTTGACCTAGTGACCTAGCTTTTGACCCGACATGACCTATTTTCGAACTTGGCCTAGATATCACTAAGACAAACATTCTGACAAAGTTTCAACATGCTCAAGCCAAAAATGCGGCTTCAAGAGTGTTAACGAGATTTTCCTTAAATTTGACCTAGTGACCTAGCTTTTGACCCGACATGACCTATTTTCAAACTTGGCCTAGATATCACTAAGACAAACATTCTGACAAAGTTTCAACATGCTCAAGCCAAAAATGCGGCTTCAAGAGTGTTAACGAGATTTTCCTTAAATTTGACCTAGTGACCTAGCTTTTGACCCGACATGACCTATTTTCAAACTTGGCCTAGATATCACTAAGACAAACATTCTGACAACGTTTCAACATGCTCAAGCCAAAAATGCGGCTTCAAGAGTGTTAACGAGATTTTCCTTAAATTTGACCTAGTGACCTAGCTTTTGACCCGACATGACCTATTTTCAAACTTGGCCTAGATATCACTAAGACAAACATTCTGACAACGTTTCAACATGCTCAAGCCAAAAATGCGGCTTCAGGAGTGTCAACAAGATTTTCCTTAAATTTGACCTAGTGACCTAGCTTTTGACCCGACATGACCTATTTTCGAACTTGGCCTAGATATCACTAAGACAAACATTCTGACAAAGTTTCAACATGCTCAAGCCAAAAATGCGGCTTCAGGAGTGTTAACAAGATTTTCCTTAAATTTGACCTAGTGACCTAGCTTTTGACCCGACATAACCTATTTTCGAACTTGGCCTAGATATCACTAAGACAAACAGTCTGACAAAGTTTCAACATGCTCAAGCCAAAAATGCGGCTTCAGGAGTGTTAACAAGATTTTCCTTAAATTTGACCTAGTGACCTAGATTTTGACCCCACATGACCCAGTTTCGAACTTGGCCTAGAGTTGATCAAGATATATGTTCTGATAAACTTTTATAAAGATTGGATGCAAAATGTTGCCTCTATTGGATTAACAAGCAAATGTTGACGACGGACGACGAACGACGAACGACGGACGACGGACAAAAGGCGATCACAATAACTCACCTTGAGCACTACGTGCTCTGGTGAGCTAAAAATAGCTTTGCTACAGGTACTATTTTACCCTTTCTACACTACAGACACATGTTGTCTAATGTTTTCCTCACATGTCAATACTTTTAGTTTCATCAATACAGATTTACCAACATCTTTAGTTAAACATTTTCAAATCATCTGCTGTAGAGTTTATCCATGTGATAAATTACCTATCACAAATGTGTTTGTTTATCTATCTGTATCTACTGTCTACAGTTCAAGAGTTTAATTATAGATCTCTGGAAATGAGGTTAACCCTGTCTTAAATAAATGTTTGAACTGTATGCATTTCTGCTTGTTTGTTTACATTTTTTGAAATTATGTGACTTGTGTTGTAACTTTCCAAAAAATGGAACAGTTGACCATCTTTTCCCCCCTCATACAATGGGTACCGTCCCACAGCACTTTCAGCGCTTTGATTCTTTTTGCCAAAATCTTTTCAAAAGTTTTCTGCTGCAAGTGTCAGAAAACTTAATTCCTTGTTACATCCAAATCATAATTGGTTGTACGAAATAATTCCAATGGAAGCTTGCATAGATGTCATAAAATTATATAGTATAACACAACCTACCTTGCGATACAACTATTTGTGTCATGAAAGAGCCAGACAAATAGCTACTTATAACAAAATATAATGTCAATAACAAGAAATGATTAAAATTTTCATTGATCATAATTATGTAATATATAACTAAACCCTTTGCCACATAAAGATGCTTTTTGACTGTAGCAGAAGACTTTTGGAAACATTTTGGCAAAAGAAGAAATTGCTCTTAAAGGAGCAATTTCTCCTTTTGCCAAAAATGTTTTCAATTGAATTCAATAATAGTTGCCTTTATAAATAGAGGTTTTTCATATTTTCGACTAAAGGTTTTCAATGTCGTATGCTAGGGATTTGTTGTATGTCGGAATGGGTTAATTACTTGAATGTTTGATATGAGAATGTTTAATCCCACCTGATTATCCTTAAACACAAACTTATGCTGATTCACTGTTTTATGCAACTTGTGTGAATACCAATCGAGATTAAATTCCCATATATATAAAGTTTAATGATGAACTCTATATAATATTTATATTACATTACCGAATATGTTGTTTCAAACTTAACAATATTGACAAAATCTAGGATTTTTTTCTTAATTATTTGGATGAAATGCATTTTCCCTCCTTTAATATGGGTTTTTGTAGTATTTAAACAAATAGAAAAATTAGCTGTATTGAATACAAATGGAAAAAATGATGCAAATGTAAGATTTCAGACATTTATAATATTTTTAACAAAATATAAAACTCTTATGCAAATACTGATATTGATCTCATTTTTAGCATTCTTCCCTTTTCCTTAATGTTTTCAAGTGTTATTTCCTACAAAAGTTGTTCATGCCAGAGGAAGCTAGGGCTGTGAACAATTCAGAGGATGTGCATGGTGGTCCACTTAGCCTGTCTATTTTTGAACACATCATTCATGTTATAGAATCATTTACCACACAAAACATTTTAACCCTCCCACATATAAACACATTTTGCAGCTAACAGACTACTTTTAAAAACATTGAGGCAAAAGGAAAAATTGCTTATCATGAGAATTCTTCCTTTGCCACAATGTTTTCAACACACATAAAAAAATATACTTACATTTTTCAGGATTTTCCATAATTTTGATACAGAGTTGGAAACATTGTGGAAAGAAGAGAAATTGCCTATGTTCAGTTATTTCTCCTTTTCAAGCAATCTTTTTTTTTCTGCAGAGACTTTACATACCTGAATTGCATCTGGGAATATATTTAAGAATTAGCAAGAAACTGACATGAGTTTTCTTTTTTACTGTTCTATTTTGTATCTGCTTTGTTTTTTAAAGTGTGGTATTTTTTTCACCCAAAAATAATATTTTGTGGACTTCATGTTAAATTTTTGTTACTACATCTTGTTGCCAGCTTTGAAAATAATGAAGGAAAGTTATGACCAATTAATGCAAAATGCCACAGACAGACAGACAAACAGTCAAGTGATCCCTAAGTCTCTTCTGCCTTACAGGCAGGTGAAACAAAATGGAGTATTTTTCATTTTCAGCTATTTCTCTTATTTCAACTATATTGTTAAAAGTCATCAGCTGCATACGATAATAGAGTGGCTTGTAGTCAAGAGCTTTTAAGTATCATCAAAAACAATTTGAAAACAGGAAAACAATTTCCGCAGTTAATCTTCCTGTATTGTTACATTTCATTAAAATTGGATTCATTACACTCATTATGCAGCTTGTTAACATATTTTTGTATCCTCCAACCCTATGATGTGGGTAGTCTTTAATAAACAATTCTTCTGAGTAATCTCCTCATAGTCCTTGGTTTGGTTTGGTAATAAGAGAAATATTTTGGTAAAACCCCCAGATTACTCAGCCTAAGAAGTTTCTATAGTTTCTATGTACAATATGTTTTACAATAGAAGACTAGACCCTTTCCCACATGTAGATTTATTTTGACAAACCCATATCTCCAGCAACGTAAGTAATGAGCGCCTAAATAGTATCATGAAATCGGTTTTGTAATCATATCTACCTTTTTAAAATCTTCGAACCCCCATGTCGAAGAACAATAATTAATGCCTCTATGAGGAAGAGGGTCAAGAGCTTTTATGTATCATCAACAACAATTTGAAATCAGGAAGCAAATTACCGCAGTAAATCTTTCTGTATATATTGTTACATTTCATGGAAATTGGATTCATTACACTCAGTATGCACCTTACTTACATATTTGTGTATCCTCAAATTTCTTTTTAGATACTCAAACCCTATAATGTGAGTAGTCAAAATAATTGTCTTTTATAGACAATTCTTCTGAGTACCCTCCTCATAGGGCTTGGTTTGTTAATAAGAGAAAAATCAAGTATAAGAAGATTGTCAATGGGTCATTGAAAGATAGCTTGGCTATTACCAGTTTAGATATACTAAGACGTATTCTGACACATATAAAGCAGACAACTTTTGAAATCATAGTGACAAAAGGAGAAATTGCTCTTAATGAACATTTTTCCTTTTGCCACATTGATTTCAACTACAGAGGTCCAGATTCAGAGGCGTAAACAGCTCCTTTCCCCACAATAGTTCTTATTATCCAACCAAACCCTTTCGTAATCTAGCAATTGAATCATTGAGACGAGTATTTTGTTTACCCATAACATAGGGTTACATAGAGTTAGATGGTCAAATAAGGATTTTAGAATATGTAAAACGACCCTTATCTTGATGGTCAAATAAGGATTTTAGAACATGTAAAACGACCCTTATCTTGATGGTCAAATAAGGATTTTAGAATATGTAAAACGACCCTTGTCTTGATGGTCAAATAAGGATTTTAGAACATGTAAAACGACCCTTATCAGAGCTTTGTAAATATATTTAATATTAATACTACCTTCATTAAAGGAGATTTTTAATATTTTTGTTTAGATGTTTTCAAAGTCGTTTGCAGCAGACTTGTTGTATGTGAAAATGTTTATAACCCTGATAATTAGGACTTCAGATCATTCTACAAATAAAAGTGTAGTTATTGAATAAAATTGAAAACAACGTGGCAAATAAAGGAATTGTTTTGCAAAGTGTTAAGCGTCCTTAGCAGTGGTCTATACTAGCAATGACCCAGTGTCCCTATGATACACATACATTTGGAGGAGCAGAGTTTTTAAGCTAGGTGTTCCGTACGGCGATTTATTTTTCTGTTTCAATTTTAATGGGAGCATGTGACGTTTGTCTACAGATACCCTTTAGAATACCAGACCAAAAATAACACTGTCAAACCCTGGTTCACCCTCTCCATCATGTAGAAGTTTTTTGATGCATCTGCAGCAAGACTCATTTGGCAAAATGAGCAATTTCTCCTATTGCCACAATATTTTAACTATTCAATAATGATAACATTTCATTTGTCGAGGTTTTCAATAATTCTGATTAGTTTTCGAAGTTGTATGCCGCAGATTTGTTGCATGTGGCAGTGTCCAATCGTGAAGAGGGGATCATATTAATTCTCACACTGTTTTTAATATAGACAAAGAAGAAAAAATGTCTCAATTTGTTCATGAAATAAATGTTCTGATAAAATGATCTCCCCTTGTTTTCGAAGCCTAGATTGGACACTGATGTGGGAAACAGTTAAAGTAAATTGTATTGTACCTTTCCAGACTTCCCCAAACTGGCCAGCACCAAGTTGTTTAATCAACTGTATGTTCTCCCTCGGAATCTCCCACCTTAAAAATTAGAAAATTAATAACTAAAAGGTTATAGAAAATCATTGTATGGGACAGTCGATCCATGGGATTTGTTTGTATTGTGTTTTATGCTACTTTCAACAATATACCGTTTACCAGTACCAATAGTCCATTTATCCTGACACCAGTCCTGAGTCAGTTGTAATTTAAACCACAGAATCCCGAGTGCCAAGAAGGGAAAGATATAAATACCATTTTTAAAGTCTTTGGTATGAACCATCCAGGGATCGTCCAGCGACCTCATGCACCAACTATCAGACATTAACCAAATTGGAAACGTGAAATAAACAAGGCGTGTTAAAAAAATTATACAGAAACTGATCAAACCCTGATCTGCTACTTCTAATGTGGATACTATATCCATTACACTACGGAGACTGATCTCCTAATTCTAATGGGGATGCTCTTATCATTACACTACAGAGACTGATCTCCTTCTTCTAATGGGGATACTCTAACCATTACACTACGGAGATTGATCTCATACTTCTAATGGGGATGCTCTTACCATTACACTACGGAGACTGATTTCCTTCTTCTAATGGGGATGCTCTAACTATTACACTACATAGACTGATCTCCTATTTATTGGGGGATGCTCTTACCATTACACTACAGAGACTGATCTCCTACTTCTAATGCAGATGCTCTAACCATTACACTACGGAGACTGATTTCCTTCTTATAATGGGGATACTCTAACCATTACACTACGGAGACTGATTTCCTTCTTATAATGGGGATGCTCTAACCATTACACTACGGAGACTGATTTCCTACTTCTAATAGGGATGCTCTAACCATTACACTACAGAAACTGATATTCTACTTCTTATGGAGATGCTCTAACCATTACACTTCGGAAACTGATCTTCTACTTCTAATGGGAATGCTTTAACCATAACACTACAGAGATTGTTTCCTACTTATAATGGGGATGCTCTAACCATTACACTATAGATATTGTTTCCTACTTATAATACAGATGCTCTAACCATTACACTACATACAGTACAGCTCACGCGGAAAACGCATCGTCTGCGAGCCACCGCGGACAAATATTTTGGTCCGCGAAGGTGGGTGGAATTCCACCCATCACCGCGATTTTTTTTTATGTCCATAGCGGACGCAACAAGATAACCCCAGGGGGTTGATAAAACCGATCATCGTGGAGTTGCGGTGGAACCATCGCGGAATCGCGGTGATATTTTTTTGAATAGATAAGCTTTTTCTCGCCGTTTTGCTGGGAGTTTTTTTTTAATTTTTAATTTTTATTTCATTACAGTACTAATAAATGTTGTTGAAGAGGATAATGATTATAAATCAGTACTAACTATAAAGCAGCATATATGCGTAACAACTTATTTCATTAAAATTCATCAATACAATTCCCCTAAACTTGATGTATTCTGTAAACGATACAACTATGTGATAATAAAACTGTTAATTCTGCCTGAAAGATGTGTAGCTTACTTTAAATCTCACTAATAAATGCCGTAATTCCATTGTCAATCACCACAATTACCAATGCATTGTTCATTCTTAATCGCCTATAAATTATTTCTTTAAAACCTGTTTCAAAGTCGGCTGAATAACAAAAACAAACAAAGAAGTGTGAAGCGCCCATGTTAGTCCCGGATTTAATTAAACAACCAAAAACTTTTGATATGGGAAAGGGTAAACGTCTATACGTGTTATTCTCCAAAATGTAACATACAATTTTTGAACTTTTATCATTATTTACACTTTTATTTGTAGATATTGTAAATACCTTTTCAATATATGTTTTCAAAAGTCGCAAATATATTTCATCATGGGAAATTTCACCTTTGCCACAATATTTTCAAAAGTCGTGTAGTGCAGAGACGTCTGAAAGCGTCTATTTATATGGGAAAGGGATAACGACAATACTCTCCAAAGTGTAACATACAACTTTTGTAATTTAATCAATACATACATTTGAAACACAAAACATAAAGACTGTACATAGATGATTAATCACTGGTGTGAAAAGTTTATATGATAGAAAAAACAGACACAGACACATTTCATTTGCTTATTTAGATCATCCTTCATCAGAAGTACAATGTACAGTTTTCAACAATATTACAATTGGATAATTTATTTATTAAGTTGATAAGAAAAGCTCAAAAATCAACAATCTGTCTTTATTAAGAGATTCAAGTACATGTACTGTATATACAAAATTCAAAGATATATATACAATGTACATGTACATGTATTGTAATTTAACAATATTTCTCTCTTACTAAAAAATGTGAGATAATCATATGTACGATAAACGTATATCCGATGTCCGCCATTTTCTATTACGAAACTTGACCTTATCGTAAACAAACACAATCTTCCACTGTTTTTCGAATAATTTGCTGAAATGGAATGAATTTTAGCAAGTTGTGTCATAAAATAATCGCAATTCGTCAATAAACGTGTACATGTACATAATCGGAAAAAAAAAAACTTTTTAATAAAAGTATAACATTCTTACAGGTAAATATTGCGGTGGAATCGCGGTGATTTCAAAATAGATAAGAATAGATAAGAAGCTCGAATCGACGACATGTCAATCGCGGTGATATAATTAGCCCGTAGGCGGTATTGCGGTGATCATATAGGTTGAATTGCGGTGATTATCCGCGATGAAAAATATTTGTCCATCGTGGGATCGCGGAAAACGCGTTTTCCGCGTGAGCTGTACTGTACATTGTTTCCTACTTCTAATAGGGATGCTCTAACCATTACACTACGGAGACTGATTTCCTACTTCTAATGGGAATGCTCTAACCTTTACACTGCAGAGATTGTTTCCTACTTCTAATGGGAATGCTCTAACCATTACACTACAGAGACTGATGTCCTACTTCTAATGTGGATGCTCTTACCATTACACTACTGATCTAAACATGTTTAGAAATGCCACCTTGTACCTTTTCAAAAGCATGGGCAAATATAGATGTTATAAAGTTTCAAAGTAGAACACATTTCGGCAAATTCTGGACAAATGTGGGGATAAAATGTGCTCATAATGAGCAATGTCACCTTCAATAATTTTTAAATGAGCATGCAGCAGAAGTGTCAAGAACTGCTTGCAGTTTTATACATCTGCAGCAGATGCCTGATGAACATTTCTACTTTTGCAACAATGTTTACATTTCTATTCAATTATTATAGTTTCTTTATTTTGGCCTAGAAGTGTACAATGCTGACTATTGCAGAAAAGTATGTGGAAATTGGTTAAATAAGTGCCAATTAAATTCAAGATTTGACTGCTTACTCTTGGGTATCCAAAATGTCTTCCAGTCCAACATAATTCCTGGGTATGTAACCTTCACATTTCTCATTCTTATATATTGGGTCTGTATGTCGGGCATACCACCAGTCTCTAGAAAATAGTAACATAAACAAGAGGGCCATGATAGCCCTGGATCGCTCACCTGATAGAGGGTCATCCAAGGAACATTTCTACAAAATTATTTCAAAATAAGTCTGACACTTTCAAAGTAGAAGATTTTTTAAGTTTTCACTATAGCCATATAAGGCAAAATAGCCCCGCCCCACTGGCGGCCATGTTTTTCGAGCAATCAACATGGCTTGAAGGAATCTGATAGAGGGTCATCCAAGGAGCATTTCTACAAAATTATTTGAAAATCTGCCAACCAGTTTGGGAGAAGAAGATTTTTTAAGTTTTCACTATAGCCATAAAAGGCAAAATAGCCCTGCCCATTGGTGGCCATTTTTTTTACCAATCAACATGGCTTGAAGGAATCTGATAGTGGGTCACTTAAGGAACATTTCTACAAAATTATTTGAAAATCGGCCTGACACTTTCGGAGGAGAAGATTTTTTAAGTTTTCACTATAGCCATATAAGGCAAAATAGCCCCGCCTCCCTGGCGGTCATGTTTTTCGACCAATCAACATGTGTTGAAGGAATCTGATAGAAGGTCATCCAGGGAACATTTCTACAAAATTATTTGAAAATTGGCTTGACACTTTCGGAGGAGAAGATTTTTTAAGTTTTCACTGTAGCCATATAAGGCAAAATAGCCCCGCCCCCTCTGGCGGCCATGTTTTTCGACCAATCAACAAGGCTTGAAAGAATTTGATAGAGAGTCATCCAAGGAACATTTCTACAAAATTATTTGAAAATCCGCCAACCAATTTGGGAGAAGAAGAATTCTCAAGTTTTTTCGTTTCGTTGCCATGGCAACCAATATTCTGCATGGATCCCAAAATGTTAAGGAATTCTGATGAGGACATTGAGAGGATGCTTTCTGTGAAGTTTCATCCCAGTTGACCCACCGGTTACAGAGGAGAAAATGTTGACGGACGCCGGACGCCGGACAAAAGGCGATCACAATAACTCACATTGAGCACTTTGTGCACAGGCGAGCTAAAAATAAAGAATAGACAAGACATGGAAATTCCATGAAACCAGGTTTTCTATAATGGAAGGTGTTTCGTTAAGAATTAACAGATCTGTCAAATCTTTCTGTTAATAGTTAATCAAAGCTAGTGATTCAAGTAACAAGTAACTAGTGATTCAAGTAACAGGGAATATTTCTATTGATGAATAATAATAATTACTTTGTCAATTAAATATATCACAATTGTATCGAACAAATATCAGTTCAATACAGTCAATTGTGTGTTGATGGCCTCATTTATTAAGAACATATAATAGATAACAGATATTAAGCAATCTTTTGTTGTAAGCAGCCACATTTTAGGATCCCTAATGCCAGGTTGATAATCAGTGATCTGCCTTAACCCTTTACTTGATAGTAACGCGTTTATGCCTTTGCAAACAGACTAGATCCAGGGCCCGAGGTTATGAAACTTACTCAATTTGAGCATGTAATAGAAATATTGTTGTTGAAGTTAGATGCTTGAGTTACAAGTTTATGAAATATGCTCATTGCGAAATAGGCTGAAATTACAATAATATAGATAAAATATTTATATGCAACACATTGTATTGATATAATGCATATCTATGCTATATTCTTTTAAATTGCCAAGTTATTTAATATGGAGCATATTTGCGTGAAGTTATTTGAAAATATCTATATGCATGGTAAAGTTATGGTCTGAACAAAACAAGTTCAAGTAAAGTATATTTTCTGTCACTGTGACCTTGACCGGGAAGCTAAAGACCTTGACCTGGAAGCTAAACACATAAATTGTGCATATGACACAGTGTCTTGATATGGTGTATATCTGTTCCAAGCTATTTGAAAATATCTCTATGGATGAAAAAGTTATTGTCCGGACAATAAAAGTTCAACTGATGTCTATTTGTTGTCACTGTGACCTTGACCTTGAAATTACAGACAAAAGTTTTGCATGTGACACATCATATTGATATAGTTCATATTTGTGCCAAGTTATTTGAAAATATCTCTATGCATGACACAGTTATGGTCCGGACAAGAAAAGTTCAATTAAAGTCTATTTCTTATCACTGTGACCTTGACCTTGAATCTACAGATTTTTTTTTGCATTCGGCACATCGTCTTGATATGGTGCATGTTTGTGCCAAGTTATTTGAAAATATCTCTATGCATGACAAAGTTATGGTCCGGACAAGAAAAGTTCAATTAAAGTATATTTCTTATAACTGTGACCTTGACCTTGAATCTACAGATTTTTTTTTTGCATTTGGCACATCGTCTTGATATGGAGCATGTTTGTGCCATGTTATTTGAAAATATCTCTATGCATGGTAAAGTTATGGTCCGGACAAGGAAAGTTGACGCCCGCCCGCCCAACCGACCGCCCGACGACTTCGCCAAACTAATAACTAGATTTTTCCTTCAGAAATCCTGGTTAAAAATAGTAACAAAGAAAACAATGAATAGAAAATAGTAAAATAGAAACTTTGTTGTATGTAGTAAAGGGTTAATACCATCTTTTGGTGATTTTTTATGTTTGTTTAACCCTTTCCCAAATACAACAAATCTGTAGCATTCAACTTCTTAAACATCCTGGTAAAAGTGTGAACAAACTGCCAAAAAGGAGAGTTTAGATATTGACCTTAGCATCAGCCAAAGAAATTGTCGCCTACAAAATCAGTAGCAATCAACCCATATAAATAAACTGAATAGAGAAGAGGTGATTACCGAGTGTTCTGATTGCATAAAATATTCAAATGTGTAGTAATAATTTGAGACGACCTTTTATGTAGTGTTGCCAGATCAAATATACATACATCCAAGTATATTTGATCCGATTGCAATGAGAGGAAGAGAGCTTTTGAAATATAGGAAGTTGCTGCATTCTACAATGCTTGAAATTCTTCATCAAATTATATTTCCATATTTCCAGATGTTACCTCTTTTCTTAGTTATTTTCAAAGCAGACAACTGTTAACCCCTTCCCACCTGCAGACACATTTGAAGCATCTGCAACAAACAACTATTGAAAAAAATGTTGCAAAACAAGAAATTTATCATAATGAGCAATTTCTCCTTTTCTAATACCATTTTCAATTCTATTCAATAATTGATCTTTCATTTATACACTTCGACGAATTTCTAATTGGCCACCATATAAAATATGATATTATGCGACATATTTAATCAATAAATATAAAGTTTGGTTATTTTTGTATTGTGTACACCAATCTATCGATTTACAGAAAGAAAACACGTATTCATGTACAAAATCATTCATGTGGAACGGTAGGTGCGAAAATAGTCTATGCACTCACAATCCTCGTGCACGGCATGGTAGATGTCGTATTTGGTAGGAATGAATTCTTTGTGGATTGTCTTTTATGAAAAACATTAATTATGGCGAGAAAGAGCATTGCAGAACGCGTTCAAGCCGTCGGAATGATTCGTGCAGGTAACCCCATAAGACAGGTATGTTACGCGTCGTTATAAAACGCACCATGTCACGCGGCTAGAAGCACACAAGTAATGCTTGCAGCGAACACTCCAATGGCCTGCATAAAGTCTGAATTTAAATCCGACCGAGCACGTGTGGGACCTATTGAAGTGCAAGGTGCGTGCCCAGCCGCTCCAACCAAATCTCAGGGAGCTCACGCGTGTTATTCATCAGATGTGGGCGGCCATTCCACAACAGTATCTTCACATATACATTATATCAAGAGAACAAGGTGTCTTGCTGTAATTGCCGCAGCAGGTGGACATACAAAGTACTAGAATCGAAATCAAATACGACGTGATTTGATTTTTGTTGTGTTATCCCGCTAATACATGAAGATTACATGTGCCATATGTCATTTAAAAGTAAATGACGTCAACATTATGATGTTATTTGGCATTAAAACAGACTTGTAATACAGTCAAACCTGTGCTAAAGACCACCTTTTTTAGCAAATTCCCTGTCTATAGCAACCACATTTTTTATTTCATAATTACTCATTTCTGCATAAATGACCTTGCAATTAAAGACTGTCTGTGAACAAAGACCACATTGATATGTTCCCATAGGTGGTCTGTAAACACAGGTTTAACTGTATATACATTGTGTAGATACTATTCATGAACATTTACTAGGAGATAGAATCAACACTGTTTCCCAGCAACAAAGTAGAGAGACGGATGCTAAAAAAGTAGTTCCAGCATTAACCTAAAAGTGATATCGTAACTACTGACGATATTCACTTTGACAGAATGAAAAAATATTACAGTAGTTCAGTGATAAGAATATAATAAATATATTTTTTCAAATATAATACTTGTGCTTACTTATTACCATCCTGTTCTAAAAGTATAAGGATGTCTCCCTTTTTGAAGCTCAATTCATTGTCTCTTCTTGCACCAAAGTCACAGATTGCATGGACCTTCCTTAGATGATCTGGAAAGCAAATAATAAATTTTATTTTAGGTCAAGTAAACAAGAAAAAGTTTATGAAGTCTGATGCAATGACAATAGAAGATATCTGTATATATATAACAATTAACCCTTACCCACATACAACATATCTGAAGCAGACGACTATAAAAACATCATGACAAAAATGGAAATAAATCTCGGTAAAATTCTTGCAGAATAAGCCCATCAGGGAAATTATAATTATGGATTTTGGTATTGGCTGGTTATTAAACTTGGCCCAGATGTTTTCGTTCCGAGTAAGAGAGCTAGCTGACAAGGCTAAATTATGTCAATTTTTGATAATAGAAGGGCCATAGATAATTCAAAGGTACCTTTTGCGATTTACTGGTTATTGAACTAAAGTTATCAAAGACATCATGACCATAAAAATGTCCACCAAGATTAGTGAAGATCAGATGAAAACTGTTTGACTTAGAGAGCAGATACAGCTCATCTGGTCAATTTTAGATAATTCAGGGGCCATAATCCTAAGGTTCCATGGGCAGTTCTGCTAAAAAAATAATACTGACCAAAAAGATTGATAAAATTTTGCAATAAAATTGTTTATTTTAGAAATGTCTCATTATTACACTTTGTCTTAACCCTTGTCCACATACAACAAATCAGGTAAACTTTCAATACGTATTTTGCAGTTCTGCCAAAAGTAATAACAAGAGGGCCATGATGGCCCTATATCGCTCACCTGATTTAATAGAACTTCAATAGTTTTCAAAGTTTTTACTCTTTTCAGGCCAATACTTTTGGACAAGAAGATTTTTAAAGTTTTAACAATAAGGAAAACAAGCTCCGCCCCCTGGTGGCCATGTTTTTCAACGGATCAAAAATATTTAAACAATCTTGGTAAAGGGTGCCCCAAGGAACATTTGTGCAAAATAATTTTAAAATCGGGCCAGTACTTTTGGACAAGAAGATTTTTAAAGTTTTAACAATGCACATATAAGGAAAACAAGCTCCGCCCCCTGGCCGCCATGTTTTTCAACGGATTGGAAATATTTGTACAATCTTGGTAAAGGGTGCCCTAAGGAACATTTGTGCAAAATAATTTTTAAATCGGGCCAGTTCTTTTGGACAAGAAGATTTGTAAAGTTTTAACAATGCACATATAAGGAAAACTAGCTCCGCCCCCTGGCGGCCATGCTTTTCAACGGATCGGAAATATTTGAACAATCTTGGTTAAGGGTGCCCTAAGGAACATTTGTGCAAAATAATTTTAAAATTGGGCCATTACTTTTGGACGAGAAGATTTTTAAAGTTTTAACAATGCACATATAAGGAAAACAAGCTCCGCCCCCTGGCGGCCATGTTTTTCAACGGATCAAAAATATTTGAACAAGCTTGGTAAAGGGTGCACCAAGGAACATTTGTGCAAAATTATTTTCAAATCGGTCCAGTACTTTTGGACAAGAAGATTTTTCAAAGTTTTAACAATGCACATATAAGGAAAACAGACTCCGCCCCCTGGCGGCCATGTTTTTCAATGGATTGGAAATATTTGAACAATCTTGGTAAAGAGTGTCCCAAGGAACATTTGTGCAAAATAATTTTCAAATCGGGCCAGTACTTTTGGACAAGAAGATTTTTAAAGTTTTAACAATGCACATATAAGGAAAATAAGCTCCGCCCCCTGGCGGCCATGTTTTTTTAACGGATCGGAAATATTTGAACACTCTTAGTAGAGGGTACCCCAAGGAACATTTGTGCAAAATAATTTTTAAATCGGGCCAGTACTTTTGGACAAGAAGATTTGTTAAGATTTGGCAATTTTCCCCTTTTCTGATGCTGCAGCAACCAAAGTTCTACTTGGAATTAATTTCTTTGAACAACTTTGAAAGAGGATTACCTAAGGACCATTCCTGTGAAGTTATTTTGAAATCTGTTCATTGGTTTAGTAGTAGAAGTCATTTGTAGGAAATTGTTAACAGACGCCGACGCCGACGACGACGACGCAGACGACGGCGGACGCCGGACGGTGAGTGATCACAAAAGCTCACCTTGCACTTCGTGCTTAGGTGAGCTAAAAACAAGAGGCCCAAGAAGGCCAGTATCGCTCCACAGCCATTAGGCAAAAATTAAATCTCCAAACAGCCATATTAGGCAAAATAGCCCCGCCGTCTGGCGGCCATGTTTTTCGACCAATCAACATGGCTTGAAGGAATCTGATAGAGGGTCTCCCAGGGAACATTCCTACAAATTTTTTTGAAAATTGGCCAAGCACTTTCGGAGGAGAGGATTTTTTAAGTTTTCACTATAGCTATATAAGGCAAAATTATTTTTCGAGCAATCAACTTAGCTTTAAAGGAATCTGATAGAGGGTCACCCAAGGAACATTTCTACAACATTATTTGAAAATCGGCCTAACACTATCGGAGTAGAAGATTTTTTAAGTTTTCACTTTAGCCATATAAGGCAAAATAGCCCCGCCCTCTGGCGCCCATGTTTTTTGACGAATCAACATGGCTTGAAGGAGTTTGATATAGGCTCTCCGAAGGAACATTTCTACAACAAAATTTGAAAATTGGCCCAACACTTTCGGAGGAGAAGATTTTTACTATAGCCATATAAGTCAAAATAGCCCCGCCCCCTGGCGGTCAATTATTTTCGGCTTTATAGAATCTGATAGAGGATCATCCAAGAAAAATTTCTACAAAATTATTTGAAAATCGGCCTGACACTTTTGGAGGAGAAGATTTTTTGAGTTTCCACTATTTTTTTCTTTCGGTTGCCATGGAAAACAGAATTTTGCATGGATCCAAAAAAAATGAAGGAATTTAGAGGATGCTTCCTATGACGTCTCATCTGAATTGGCCAAGTGGTTAGGGAGGAGAAGTCGTTTGAAGCAAAAAGTTAACAGACTCACGCACGGACGCACTCACGCATGGACGCGCATGACAGACAATTCCTTATGACATAAGCTTGACTGGCTTTCAACCAGTGGAGCTTAAAGTTGCTAGATAGTAAAGTTATGTCACAGCGTAGACAAATATAGTCTTTCGAAATGATAATACAATGTAGTTGGCCAAAAGTCATGTTGCCACTGAAAATGCATCCATACATTTTGATCATGTTATAGGAGAGACATCAGTGTGACAAAAATGTTATTAAAAGATTGATAACAATTTTAAACAGATTGTTTTCCCTCGAAAACAGCGTGAACGTCATAACTGTTGCCTAACCTTACAAATCCTACAATATTCATAATCTCACATAATTGTATTTGTATAAAAGACTCATATTGAATTCATATAGAACCAGGTTTATTTTCTAAAAGTTCTGTCGAAATTATAACGTAAGTTCTCTTATTTTGATTCATTCCTCATATAACTATTGAAAATATTGTAGCAAAAGGTAAAATTGTTCTGCTTAAGTATTTAAATTACTCACCATGGTGTTTCTCCTCTTCTGTACGAAATGCCTAGAATGTTTGAAAAAGAAAAAAAATGTTTGCTTCCAAAACAAATATGTATGTTGATGTTACTGCACTTAAGAAAACATTGTATGTTTGGGAATTTTACTTCCTTCTATTTCAAGTCCTTTAACAATTGCCGCTGTATACTGTCTATATAAATTCATCTTGCCAAGAAAGAATAACTCACCAATAATTTCTAACCTGACATGACCCATATTTGAATTTAGTCTTAATATTATAAAAACAAACATTTTGCCAAGTTGAAACAAATTCAAGTAAACCGATCACTTGAGTGATCGTACAGTACACAAATGTGAACTTCTAATGTCGGTGAAATATGATCAAGAGTGGGAAAGAATCTACAATGAATGAACACTGTGAATTACACAGAATATCAGTAAAGGACACTTGTTACACTCAACATGGCTTACACATATTATATAGAGGGTCACTGAAGGAATATTTATGCTAAATTAATGTGCAATTAGCCAAGCGAAACAAGCTGCAGTAAAACAAAAGTAACTAGAAACAAGCAAATTCATGAAATTTATATCCCCCGCTTGCAGGAAATATTGTAGGAAAATGTTGAGGTTAGGTTTAAACATGTCAGTAGACTTTTTATTGAACATGTATTACAGGGTAAATTAAACGAACTTGGCCTAGGTTGTTACCAAGTTTGTGGTAGTTATTGCACGGAAACAGCAAGAAACGACTTTTTTTGTTAATTAAGGGACCAAAACTCCACCGAAAGTGACGATCGAACTAGGCCTAGCCCTTAAGGCATTTAACCTTGTTACCAAGTTTGAAAAAAACCGGTTCACATTTGTGGCAGTTATTGCACAGAAACAACAAGTTTGAAAAAAAAATATTCACATTTGTGGCAGTTATTGCACGGAAACAGCATGAAACAACATTTTGTGTTAAATAAGGGTCCATAACTCCACTAAATAAAGTCCGCCGAAAGTGACGATCGAACTTGGCCTAGCCCTTAAGGCATTTAACCTTGTTACCAAGTTTGAAAAAAAATGGTTCTCATTTGTGGCAGTTATTGCACGGAAACGACTTTTTTTGTTAAATAAAGGGCCATAACTCCACCAAATAAAATCAGCCGAAAGTGACGATCAAACTTGGCCTAGCCCTTAAGGCATTTAACCTTATTAATAAGTTTGAAAGAAAACGGTTCACATTTGTGGCAGTTATTGCACGGAAACAGCAAGAAACGACATTTTTTGTTAAATAAGGGGCCATAACTCCACCAAATGTAGTCCGCCGAAAGTGACGATCGAACTTGGCCTAGCCCTTAAGGCATTTAACCTTGTTACCAAGTTTGAAAAACAAATATTCACATTTGTGGCAGTTATTGCACGGAAACAGCATGAAACGACATTTTGTGTTAAATAAGGGGCCATAACTCCACTAAATAAAGTCCGCCGAAAGTGACGATCGAACTTGGCCTAGCCCTTAAGGCATTTAACCTTGTTACCAAGTTTGAAAAAAAAACGGTTCACATTTGTGGCAGTTATTGCACGGAAACGAAGTGTGACAGACAGACAAACAGACGGACAGACAAACAGACGGACAGACAGACAGACAGACAGACGGACAAACCGAAATTAATAACCCCCCCTTTTTTTCTTTGAAAAAGCGGGGGATAATATTACCCAAACCACGAGAACCATGATGGTCCTATACCGCACACCTGATTTAATAGATCAAAGTTTTCAACAAAAAAAGAAATTCATAATTATGTATAATCAAAATGATCCCTCTAGTGGACATGTTTATCAATTAACAGATCTGAACAATTTGAACAATCAATTTTTCAATGGGTAAAAGGTCACCCATTAAAGATTCCTTTGTTCAAGGTAATACTTTTTGAAATGATGATTTTTAAAGTTTTCACTATACAAATATATGAGGAAGACAATCCCCGATATGTTTTTCAACAGATCAGAATAATTTAAACAATCTAGGTAGAGGGTCCACCAATGAGCAATTGTGCCAAGTTATATTCAAATTTGCTACGGCTTTTGTACAAGAAGATTTTACTATACTGTTTAAAGACTACTAATGTTAAAAGAACACTATGGTCTATGTTCAAAGGTGATCTTTAATTGCAGGTTCATTTAAACAGAAAATGAGTATTTGGGAAACTAAAAGTATTGTCACTATAGACAGGGAATTGCTATTCCAAGGTGGTCTTTTCAACTGGTTCAACTGTATATACATTTTAGGAAAAATAAGCCCCCGCTCCCTGGTAACCATGTTTTTCAATGGATGGGCCTAATTTCAACTATCTTGAGAGAGGGTCCCCTAAGGAATATTTGTGCCAAATTCTTTTCAAATCGGGTCAGTAGTTTTGTACAAACAGATTTTTAAAGTTTTCACTATATAAACATATAAGGACAAGAGGACTATGATGGTCCTATATCATTCACCTGATTTAATAGACCTTCAATAGTTCAAAGTTTTGACTCTATACATACATGTAGTGTACAAGCAAAATGGTTCAACTGTATATACATTTTAGGAAAAACAAGCCCCCGCTCCCTGGTAACCATGTTTTTCAAGGGATGGGACTAATTTCAACTATCTTGAGAGAGGGTCCCCTAAGGAATATTTGTGCCAAATTCTGTTCAAATCGGGTCAGTAGTTTTGTACAAACAGATTTTTAAAGTTTTCACTATATAAACATATAAGGACAAGAGGACTATGATGGTCCTATATCATTCACCTGATTTAATAGACCTTCAATAGTTCAAAGTTTTGACTCTATACATACATGTAGTGTACAAGCAAAATCACCATGGTGTTTCTCCTCTTCTGTAAGAAATTCCTAGAATGTTTGAAAAAGAAAAAAAAATGTTTGCTTCCAAAACAAATATGTATGTTGATGTTACTGCACTTAAGAAAACATTGTATGTTTGGGAATTCTACTTCCTTCTATTTCAAGTCCTTTAACAATTGCCGCTGTATACTGTCTATATAAATTCATCTTGCCAAGAAAGAATAACTCACCAATAATTTCTAACCTGACATGACCCATATTTGAATTTAGTCTTAATATTATAAAAACAAACATTTTGCCAAGTTGAAACAAATTCAAGTAAACCGATCACTTGAGTGATCGTACAGTACACACATGTGAACTTCTAATGTCGGTGAAATAAGATCAAGAGTGGGAAAGAATCTACAATGAATGAACACTGTGAATTACACAGAATATCAGTAAAGGACACTTGTTACACTCAACATGGCTTACACATATTATATAGAGGGTCACTGAAGGAATAGTTATGCTAAATTAATGTGCAATTAGCCAAGCGAAACAAGCTGCAGTAAAACAAAAGTAACTAGAAACAAGCAAATTCATCAAATTTATATTCCCCGCTTGCAGGAAATATTGTAGGAAAATGTTGAGGTTAGGTTTAAACATGTCAGTAGACTTTTTATTGAACATGTATTACAGGGTAAATTAAACGAACTTGGCCTAGGTTGTTACCAAGTTTGTGGTAGTAATTGCACGGAAACAGCAAGAAACGACTTTTTTTGTTAATTAAGGGACCAAAACTCCACCGAAAAAAGTCCACCGAAAGTAACGATCGAACTAGGCCTAGCCCTTAAGGAATTTAACCTTGTTACCAAGTTTGAAAAAAACCGGTTCACATTTGTGGCAGTTATTGCACAGAAACAACATTTTTTGTTAAATAAAGGGCCATAACTCCACCGAATAAAGTCCGCCGAAAGTGACGATCGAACTTGGCCTAGCCTTTAAGGCATTTAACCTTGTTACCAAGTTTGAAAAAAAAAACAGTTCACATTTGTGGCAGTTATTGCACGGAAACAGCAAGAAACGACATTTTTTGTTAAATAAGGGGCCATAACTCCGATTAAAGTCCACCGAAAGTGATGATCGAACATGGCCTAGGCCTTAAGGCATTTAACCTTGTAACCAATTTTGAAAAAAAACCGGTTCACATTTGTGGCAGTTATTGCACGGAAAAAGCAAGAAACAACATTTTTTGTTAAATAAGGGGCCATAACTCCACCGAATAAAGTCCGCCGAAATTGACGATCGAACTTGGCCTAGCCCTTAAGGCATTTAACCTTGTTACCAAGTTTGAAAAAAAAAAATTCACATTTGTGGCAGTTATTGCACGGAAACAGCAAGAAACAACATTTTTTGTTGAATAAGGGTCCATAACTCCACCGAATAAAGTCCACCGAAAGTGACGATCGAACTTGGCCTAGCCCTTAAGGCATTTAACCTTGTTACTAAGTTTGAAAGAAAACGATTCACAATTGTGGCAGTTATTGCATGGAAACAGCAAGAAACAACATTTTTTGTTAAATAAGGGTCTATAACTCCACTAAATAAAGTCCGCTGAAAGTGACGATCGAACTTGGCCTAGCCCTTAAGGCATTTAACCTTGTTACCAAGTTTGAAAAAAAACAGTTCACATTTGTGGCAGTTATTGCACGGAAACAGCATGAAACAACATGTTGTGTTAAATAAAGGGCCATAACTCCACCAAATAAAGTCCGTCGAAAGTGACGATCAAACTTGGCCTAGCCCTTAAGGCATTTAACCTTGTTACTAAGTTTAAAAGAAAACGGTTCACATTTGTGGCAGTTATTGCACCGAAACAGCATGAAACGACATTTTGTGTTAAATAAGGGGCCATAACTCCACTAAATAAAGTCCGCCGAAAGTGACGATCGAACTTGGCCTAGCCCTTAAGGCATTTAACCTTGTTACCAAGTTTGAAAAAAAATGGTTCACATTTGTGGCAGTTATTGCACGGAAAAGACTTTTTTTGTTAAATAAAGGGCCATAACTCCACCAAATAAAATCCGCAGAAAGTGACGATCAAACTTGGCCTAGCCCTTAAGGCATTTAACCTTGTTACCAAGTTTGAAAAAAAACAGTTCACATTTGTGGCAGTTATTGCACGGAAACAGCATGAAACAACATGTTGTGTTAAATAAAGGGCCATAACTCCACCAAATAAAGTCCGTCGAAAGTGACGATCAAACTTGGCCTAGCCCTTAAGGCATTTAACCTTGTTACTAAGTTTAAAAGAAAACGGTTCACATTTGTGGCAGTTATTGCACCGAAACAGCATGAAACGACATTTTGTGTTAAATAAGGGGCCATAACTCCACTAAATAAAGTCCGCCGAAAGTGACGATCGAACTTGGCCTAGCCCTTAAGGCATTTAACCTTGTTACCAAGTTTGAAAAAAAATGGTTCACATTTGTGGCAGTTATTGCACGGAAAAGACTTTTTTTGTTAAATAAAGGGCCATAACTCCACCAAATAAAATCCGCAGAAAGTGACGATCAAACTTGGCCTAGCCCTTAAGGCATTTAACCTTGTTAATAAGTTTGAAAGAAAACGGTTCACATTTGTGGCAGTTATTGCACGGAAACAGCAAGAAACAACATTTTTTGTTAAATAAGGGGCCATAACTCCACCAAATGTAGTCCGCCGAAAGTGACGATCGAACTTGGCCTAGCCCTTAAGGCATTTAACCTTGTTACCAAGTTTGAAAAACAAAAAATCACATTTGTGGCAGTTATTGCACGGAAACAGCATGAAACGACATTTTGTGTTAAATAAGGGGCCATAACTCCACTAAATAAAGTCCGCCGAAAGTTACGATCGAACTTGGCCTAGCCCTTAAGGCATTTAACCTTGTTACCAAGTTTGAAAAAAAACGGTTCACATTTGTGGCAGTTATTGCACGGAAACGAAGTGTGACAGACAGACAGACAGACGGACAGACAGACAGACGGACAGACGGACAAACCGAAATTAATAACCCCCCTTTTTTTCTTCGAAAAAGCGGGGGATAATAATACCCAAACCACGAGAACCATGATGGTCCTATACCGTACACCTGATTTAATAGATCAAAGTTTTCAACAAAGAAAGAAATTCATAATTATGTATAATCAAAATGATCCCTCTAGTGGACATGTTTATCAATTAACAGATCTGAACAATTTGAACAATCTTGGTAAAAGGTCACCCATTAAAGATTCCTTTGTTCAAGGTTATACTTTTTGCAATGATGATTTTTAAAGTTTTCACTATACAAATATATGAGAAAGACAATCCCCGATATGTTTTTCAACAGATCAGAATAATTTAAACAATCTAGGTAGAGGGTCCACCAATGAGCAATTGTGCCAGGTTATATTCAAATTTGCTACGGCTTTTGTACAAGAAGATTTTACTATACTGTTTAAAGACTACTAATGTTAAAAGAACACTATGGTCTATGTTCAAAGGTGATCTTTAATTGCAGGTTCATTTAAACAGAAAATGAGTATTTGGGAAACTAAAAGTATTGTCACTATAGACAGGGAATTGCTATTCCATGGTGGTCTTTTCAACTGGTTCAACTGTATATACATTTTAGGAAAAATAAGCCTCCGCTCCCTGGTAACCATGTTTTTCAATGGATGGGCCTAATTTCAACTATCTTGAGAGAGGGTCCCCTAAGGAATATTTGTGCCAAATTCTTTTTTTCAAATCGGGTCAGTAGTTTTGTACAAACAGATTTTTAAAGTTTTCACTATATAAACATATAAGGACAAGAGGACTATGATGGTCCTATATCATTCACCTGATTTAATAGACCTTCAATAGTTCAAAGTCTTGACTCTATACATACATGTAGTGTACAAGCAAAATGGTTCAACTGTATATACATTTTAGGAAAAACAAGCCCCCGCTCCCTGGTAACCATGTTTTTCAAGGGATGGGACTAATTTCAACTATCTTGAGAGAGGGTCCCCTAAGGAATATTTGTGCCAAATTCTGTTCAAATCGGGTCAGTAGTTTTGTACAAACAGATTTTTAAAGTTTTCACTATATAAACATATAAGGACAAGAGGACTATGATGGTCCTATATCATTCACCTGATTTAATAGACCTTCAATAGTTCAAAGTTTTGACTCTATACATACATGTAGTGTACAAGCAAAATGAGCCCCCGCTCCCTGGTAACCATGTTTTTCAAGGGATGGGACTAATTTCAACTATCTTGAGAGAGGGTCCCCTAAGGAATATTTGTGCCAAATTCTGTTCAAATCGGGTCAGTAGTTTTGTACAAACAGATTTTTAAAGTTTTCACTATATAAACATATAAGGACAAGAGGACTATGATGGTCCTATATCATTCACCTGATTTAATAGACCTTCAATAGTTCAAAGTTTTGACTCTATACATACATGTAGTGTACAAGCAAAATGAGCCCCCCCCCCCCCCCCCCCCCCCCCCCCCCCCTACATATAATTAAAAATGTTGAACAACTTTGAAAGAGGACCACTTAAGAAACATTGAATAAGGAGAAGTTATTTGTAGGAAAATGTGAATAGACAGACAACAATATAAAAGGACCAGGTCGGCAGCGGATGCCGGACAGTGAGTGATCATAATAGATCATCACAAAATTAATTTTCGGTTATGCTAAAAACCAAGAGCGTCAGTATGGTTCTAAATCAATCACTTAAGTGATGGTAAAGTAGCAAATGTGTAACCGCTACTGTCACTGAACATTTAATAAGTGTTGGATAGAAACTGTAAGGATTAGACACTGTAAACAAAATGAAGTATCAGTAAATGACATAATTACGTAAATAGGCAGTTTAAACAAGCTGTGGAAAATTAAAACGAGAGGGCTATGATGGCCCTCGATCGCTCACCTGTGTAATGCAATGTGATTTGTCATGCCAATCACAATCCTTTTTTTACCAATCAACATCGCTTGAAGTAATCTCGTAGAGGGTCACACGAGGAAAATTATTTGGACATAGATTAGCAATACCGGTATACGTCGGTGATTTTTTTTTCCACTATAGCCATATAATTCAAAACAGTCACATGCCCTTGCGCTGCAGAGAGTTTTGTTATTTTACCACTTTCCTGATACTACCTACGGGACTATGGTTTTCAACTAATCGTTATGCGTAAGCATTTTTTATAGAGGGTCACTTTAAGTAATCTCGTAGAGGGTCACACGAGGAAAATTATTTGGACATAGATTAGCAATACCGGTATACGTCGTGATTTTTTTTTTCACTATAGCCATAATTCAAAACAGTCACATGCCCTTGCGCTGCAGAGAGTTTTGTTATTTTACCACTTGCCTGATACTACCTACGGGACTATGGTTTTCAACTAATCGTTATGCGTAAGCATTTTTTATAGAGGGTCACTTTAAGAAACAAGAGGGCCATGATGGCCCTGGAATCGCTCACCTGATTTTTTTTTTCACTTTAGCTATATAAGTCCCGCCATCTGGCGGGCATAGTTTCAAACCAATCAACTTGGCTTTAAGGAATCTGATAGAGGGTCACCCTATGAACATTTCTGCAAAATTATTTGAAAATCGGCCTGACACTTTTGAAGGAGAAGATTTTTTAAGTTTTCACTATAGCAATAAAAGGCAAAATAGCCCCGCCCCCTGGCGGCCATGTTTTTTGACCAATCAACTTGGCTTGAAGACATCTGATAGAGGGTCATCCAAGGAACATTTCTACAAAATTATTTGAAAATCGGCCCGACACTTTTGGAGGAGAAGATTGTTTAAGTTTGCACTATAGCTATATAAGGCGAAATAGCCCCGCCCCCCCTGGCGGCCATGATTTTCGACCAATCAACATGGCTTAAAGGAATCTGATAGAGGGTCATCCAAGGAATATTTCTACAAAATTATTTGAAAATCGGCCTGACACTTTTGGAGGAGAAGATTTTTTAAATTTTCACTATAGCCATATAAGGCAAAAAAGCCCCGCCCCCCCTGGCGGCCATGTTTTTCGACCAATCAACATGGCTTCAAGGAATCTGATAGAGAGTCACCCAAGGAACATTTTTACAAAATAAGTTCAAAATCTGCCAACCAGTTAGGGAGAAGTAGAATTTTGAAGTTTTTTTCGTTTCGTTGCCATGGAAACCAGAATTCTGCATGGATCCCAAAAATTTGAAGGAATTCTGGTGAGGTCATTGAGAGGATGCTTTCTGTGAAGTTTCATCCCAATTGACCCACCGGTTACTGAGAAGAAGATGTTGAAGATTTTTAAGTTTGCACTATAACCATAAAAGGCAAAATAGCCCCGCCCCCTGGCGGCCATGTTTTTGACCAATCAACATGGCTTGAAGGAATCTGATAGAGGGTCACCCAAGGAACATTTCTACAAATTTATTTGAAAATCGGCCTGACACTTTTGGAGAAGAAGATTTTTTAAGTTTGCACTATAGCCATATAAGGAAAAATAGCCCCGCCCCCCCTGGCGGCCATGTTTTTCGACCAATCAACATGGCTTGAAGGAATCTGATAGAAGGTCACCCAAGGAACATTTCTACAAAATTATTTGAAAATCGGCATGACACTTTCGGAGGAGAAGATTTTTTAAGAATTTTGAAGTTTTTTTCATTTCGTTGCCATGGAAACCAGAATTCTGCATGGATCCCGAAAATTTTAAGGAATTCTGGTGAGGACATTGAGAGGATGCTTTCTGTGAAGTTTCATCTTAGTTGACCCACCGGTTACAGAGGAGAAAATGTTGACGGACGACGGACGACGGACGCCGGACATAGGGCGATCACAATAACTCACCTTGAGCACTTCGTGCACAGGTGAGCTAAAAAAGCTGTCACATTATTTTCAAATGAGGAAGAAGAGTGTTAACATTATAGCCTTTCTCAAATTGTCTAATGCAGCAGTAATTATAATCATTAATCTTTATGAAAAAGGACAACCGAAGGACCATTCCTATGAAGTTTAGGAGGAGATGTAGCTAGAAGTGATTTTAAAAGTTGCAAGGACAAAGTGATCCCAATAGATCAGCTAGTGCAACTAGATAAGGTGATCTGAACAATGAAAGAGCCCCAATCTCTTGCTGCGATAATTTTTCAAAGAATCATGGCTCAGAAAATCCGAAACCTTGACAGTTTTTACTGATATTTTTAAATTGCCCCAGACCGTTTTAAATCATGAAATCTTAACTAAATACCAGTGTGGCTATTTTCAAAGAATTCAATAATTCCAATTGTATATGAAATTTTGAATAATTCCAATGCTATATGAAATAACACATGACACAATTGTTGTAAACATTCATGCCAGAAGCCTTCCAGAGTCCACTACTGACGCCTATACCTGATAATTGTTCAAATTACCTGTTACCGTTGAGTCCTGTAATTGTTCCCTTGAGCTATGTGACAATCTGTGGGACATTGGTCTTCTCTTAGTGCTAGCTAATTACCGGTTTATCGGTTTCATTAAATTGTTAATCATCCCATACTAAACTTAAATTCAACTTGGACTGTTTTATATTTTGTTAACCAGTTGGCATTGGTTCATAAAGACTAAACAAGAATGCCCTGGATAGCTCCGAACCACATAGTCAATCTAAATAACTCATTTTGCAGTCAGGTGAGCTAATACTAAGTGTCAATAAGATTTCCCTTCAATTTGGCCTAGTAGCCTTGCTTTTGATTAAACATGTACTATATTTGAATTTGGCATCGATATCATCAAGACGATCATTCTGACAACGCTTCAACATGCTCAAGTTAAGAAGAGGGCTTCCAGAGAGTTAAAAAAACTACTTCAATTTGGCCTAGTGACCTATATTTTAAACCCACATGACTCATATTTGAACTTGGTTTAGATATCATAAGACAAACATTCTGACAAAGTAAACAATGCAATTCTCAATAATGTTAACAAGATTTTTCACATATTTGGCCTAGTTCCCTAGTTTTTGACTAGACATGACCTATATTCGAACTTAGCCTAGATAAATATATCATCAAGATTATTATTCTGAAAAAGTTTCAACATGCTCAAGTTAAAAATGCAACTTCCAGAGTAATTTCAAGATTTCCATCAATTTGGCCCAGTGACCTTTTTTTTACCCAACATGACCGATATTCAAACTTGGCCTAGACATCATCAAGACAAACATTCTGGCAAAGTTTCAAGCTACTAAAGTGAAAAAAGCCGTCTCTAGGGTGTTAACAAGATTGTCCTTCAATTTCTTCTTGTAACCTAGTTTTTACTGAACATGACCTATAATGAGCCTAGATATCGTCAATAAGGTTATTCTGACAAAGTTTCAACATGCTCAAAATAAAAATGCAGCCTCCTGAGTGTTCACAAGATTTTGCTTCAATTTTACCGTATGACTCAGTTTCAAACTTTGCCAAGACTTGATGGAGATGTATCTTCTGATAAACTTTCATGAAGATTGGATGCAAAATGTTGCCCTTAGAGTTTTCACAAGGCAATTGTTGATGACGCAAATTTTTCTTTTCCAAAACTTTAATAATTTTTGTATGAAATTTATTCTTTCAATATTAAGATGTTGCATTTCTTCCCTCAGACCATTTTGAAGCAGATAACAATATGAAACTATAAATGATCTTTATTTGAATAATAGTCATTTACCTGGATTGTTTCCTTATCCTGATGATAAAGAACAAACTTGACCTCCTTTAAAAACAGTCGTCTGTCTTCAAACTGTTGAACAGCCTCAAACATGGCCTGTGCTAATTTCTGTCTTGGGTATGCAAGATTACCGGTACCAATTGCAGGAAATGCTATACTCAAGCATTTAAGTTTTTCCGCTTTTGCCAGACAGTCAAGAACAAACTTCTGTAACTTCTGTAGACGCTTTAATACAAAAGTAATTTGTCCATTATGACATTTGTGCAAAATAATATTGGTGCAAATCAAAAAAATCCATGATAGCATCAGTGGCAGCCAAAGAAAAATGGTTTGAGAAATAATCATTAAAGCAATAAAATTATTGCTGTTATTTCTGACACTTTTAAACCTTCCATGAAACATTCCTTAAAACAATTTCTACAGGAGTGTTCCACGAGGACATGTGTCACTTGGGAAAGTTGGTTAACAAGAGAGAAAAAAGACCAGACAAAACAAAGCATACAGTCTGGTTACTCTATAACTATATGTATATATTATGTATGCTAGAGTAATGGTTCTTGTAGACTGCACACCTGCAGGTCACAATCTACCATGTTTAAAATTGATACATGAGTTGATATATTAGAAAAAAATTAGAAACTGGTCAAATGGGAAGAAAGGAAAAAGGAAGATAAGTCAAAAGCAAGATTTAAATTAATTACTTGTATTGTTCCATTCTCCTGATCACAAGGTATGAGTGTTGCAACTTTGAAGAGAATTTGCAGAATGGAAACAAAGTCGTGACCAATTTATGTAAACTGGGACATACTGACGGACAGAGAAGTGATCCTTTAAGATTTGCATGACTTACAGGCTGAAATGACAAATTTAGTTAACCCATTCCCACATAGGGCAAATCCGTAGCAGAAAACATCTAGGCAAATATATATTGAAAATCTCATTTGAAGAAATGGTCTCTATTGATGAGCAAATTTTTCCTTTTTCTGAACCAAGTTTTGTTTGTTTGTTTGTACTGTGTCTTATGCTTGTTTCAACAGTATTTCAGTAGTATTGCGATCACTGTAATCATGAGCGTCAAGGGTGGAAGTCACTTGTTACTGAATTCAATATCAATATCCCTTCTTTTAAAAGAAGTCAGTTCTAAAAGCAAATGAGGGAAACAATAAATACTGTTTACCTTATTATTTTTCATTGGTTTTAATGCTCCATGTAGGACACACTTACATCCCTGTAATCTATAAGGCTCTGTATGGACAATCTCCCAATACTGTATTCCTTTTGGACGTTTAAAGTTCAGTTCCTTCTGCATTGAATCACCTGCACTTTTTAATAAATCTTTAGAAACCGTTCCATTACTCAAATTCAAATCTTTTCCTGTTATATTAACAATAGCATCAGCCTGAAAAATATAGGATGTAAACTAAAGCTTTCAAATCATACAACTAAAAGTAAAAAAATATTGCAACAATACTGCAGCGATATTCTACAATACATACATGAGCAAATGCTGCTTTGCCAGAATGATTTTAAAAGTTGCAAGGGCAGATAACCGAAGAATGCCTGAAGGGATGTACGTGATCAAAATCATGTCTTGTTCATCTACATTTCATGATTAATCATGTTTACCAAGTTTAATTTAAAACACAGTCAAACAAGTAATAGCAATCACTTCTATGGAGCAGTACACTTGTATCAAGCAGGCAGTTGAAGGGTTACCAAATATATAATAGTATTATGGATCCAAATTGTGTCGTTCTTCTAGGAGACTGCCTAAGGCAGGATTTAGCTAGGCTGTATAAGAAGTTTGCTCCACAATATTAACATGTCACACATGTCATACTGGCCGATCAATTAGTGCGCTAATTCGTGTCTTATATATCTGACACTATTAAACAGCCAACGTTAGGCCTGACTGTATTAGTAGTTTGCTCCACAATATTTACATGTCACATATGTCATACATGTCATGGTGCGTTGATTCCAGTCTTACATATTTGATAAATATTAAACAGCCTAAGTTTGACTTCCCCTAAGAGACTGCCAAGGGCAACCTTAAGCTTGCTGAATAAGTAGTTTGTCCCTCAAGATTCACATGTCATATTGACAAATCAATTGGAGGGCTGATTCCTTTTATATATATTTGATTCATATTAAACAGCCGAAGTTTGACTTCCCCTAGGAGACTGCTAAAGGCAAGCTTCAGCTTGGCTGTATAAGTAGTTTGCTTCACAAGATTCACATGTCATACTGATAGATCAATTTGCTTGCTGATTCCTGTATCATATATTCGATAAATATTAAACAGCCAAAGTTTAACTTTCCTAAGACACTGCCTAAGGCAAGCTCAAGCTTGGTTGTATAATTAAATTACTGCACAGGATTCACATGTCACACATTTCATACCGACAGATCAATCGTGCTGATACCTGTCTTATATATTTGACAATAATAAACAGCCCAAGTTTAACTTCCCCTAGGTGGCTCCCTAAAGCAAGCTTTAGCATAACTGTATATAAGTAGTTTGCTTCGCAATATTTACATGTCACACATGTCATACATGTCATACTGACAAATCAACCCAAACAAATAGGTGTGTGATTCCTGTCTTATATATTTGACTTTTTTTAACTGTTTTCAGGAGCCAATTTCGGACTTCCCCCTAGGACATTTTCTAAGTTAAGCTTGGCTGTTTCTTAAATATTGAAGAAGCAATTTGCTTGACAAGAGTCACTACTTGTCGTACTTACGCACCAACACACCCATGACAGACTAATCTGCAAGCTGATTCCTGTATACTCTGTTCGAGGGGGTATGAATATATTTGAAGGAGTTTTTTAATCCACATGATTATGGACGGTTCATACAAACAAACATGTTAGTGTCAATGGTCTCATAAACATATATATATATATATCAACACATATGTTTAAACTTTTTCTTCATACAGATGAATTTTGTCATGTTTACAGCAGATGACTTGTGAAAAACTTTCATGGAGACTATATCTTCTCTTCTTTTTGTTACCATTGTTTTGAATTCTGAATTGAGACGATGTGTTAAAAAGCTGGTGCTATCAGAGCATAGGTATACTAGTGAGGTTCATTTTATGAACTTACCTTTGTACCATTTAGTTGTCCAGTCAAAATGTCTATGTTTATGCCTGATTCTAATACATCTGAAATATAAAACTGTTTAAATTGAAATATCAAAATGTAAAAGTTCTTCAACTAAAGGATTTCTGAAATTTAACAATTTTAAGATTCAATGATCAAAAACCCAGTTCTGAGATTTAGAAACTTAAAGAAGTTAGTAAATATTAATGTTAAATGAATTGTTATATAAATTATAACAAGAGGGCCATGGTTGCCGTGAACCGCTCACCTGAGTACCTTGGCTTTATATTATATTGTGACCAAGTGACTTAGGTTTTGACCTGACATGAACCATATTAGAACTTGGCCTATATGTCATCATCAAGACAAACATTCTGACAAAATTTCATGCTGCTTAAGTAAAAAATGTGTTCTCAACAATTTTTCATAAATTTTACCCAGTGACTCAGTTCTTGACAGGACTTGACTCATATTCAAACTTGGCCTAGACACTAGTTAGATAAACAAACTGCTTAAGTTGCATGACAATTGGGTGAAAACAGTGAACAAGCAAATAAGTGATGACAGGACTATGGACAAAAGTAATCACAATAGCTCACCTTGAGCACTTAGTGCACAGGTGAGCTAAACAGCATATTTCAAAAATAACTCATAATAACTGTTTTCTTTCTAGGTAGTATTTGAATGGAGTGTTGGGTCAGTATATCAGTTTTCACATAACCATTAAACATTTCATTAGTATAATTATTATATAACAAGAGAAAGTTGATGCAAGGCATCAATGTCGCCGGAAAAGACTGCATTGATTTATTTATGTATTCTTGACTTTCCTTAGTCTATTCAAACATTAGGAACATAGTAATGAAAACATTTGCTTATAAATTTTATATACATACCTATACATTAGGGTATCTATAAAAAATTAACGAAATGTGTACACATTTATCTGGCTTAAATTTAATTTTGCTGTTGTTACTTATTTAAATAATAGTATTCATTCATATAATTTCAATGTTTGTCAATCTTATTCGAATCAGAAGGTAAATATCCTGGTATTGCTTTAAAGGGAGGTAATTTGAAGAAAACAAAAGTCTTCAAAAGGAGAAATATATCAGCATTACCGTCTACAGTTTAAATTGTTCTATTGTTTGTGGATTTAAAAATGTTCTTTTTTTCTTATTTCTACATGTACAACGAAATATTGCGGCTTCTCTTTGACGCTTTGCGTCAAACATTCGTCTTGTACTTGTCTAAAATAAAATAATATCACTCGCTTTTTCATATCGAAATGCGCATGCGCGAAAATCGATGTTAAAGGTCACGAAACTACACAACAGAATAGGGTCTATATTTAGCTTAGAAACAGTTCCTACTTTAGATATTCATGGATTAACATTATTAAATGAATTCTACACAAATCAAGACATCTCTTTGAACATGAAAACAACATTTAGTAAGTTAAAATTGCTATTAAAAGGAGAATCCGAAATTGACCTCAATGATGACACATAAGAGTCTGCATTAGGGGGTGTTGGTTCACGTCTTGAAGGGACCACTTTTGTCTTCGTAAATAAGACAAAAAACTTAAATGCGAGTGAAATAAAAAAAACTGCAAACATTAAAAAATCGGAATATTTATTTCATTTTAGATGTGTCATTTATTAGTGTTCGTAAACAACCACAATTGTAATATGTTCAAATCATCTAGATTTGTTTCTTTCTAATAATAAGCCGCCCTCCCATGTGATTTCCGAAAAGCTATTAAAAATAGAAGTCGCGGGCTTCTGCCCGGCGACTAATTATATATGTGTGTGTGTGTGTGTGTGTGTGTGTGTGTGTGTGTGACTAAATGTGATAGACCAATGATTGATTCCTATTTTACCAATTTGAACAGTATTATCGTCTCATAGCTGTGATTAAATGGCACGTTAAGCTGTTTCAACAGTATTTCAATTAGGGACATTAGTGATAATTATATTATCTCCCTTGTCAGATAAAGACCAAGGAAGACCAAATGGTTGGTAGGTCCTTTTAGTTGGAATCCTTTGTCTTTATCTCTATTTCGCAATGAGATATTGCAATTACTCTGTACACATTAATCATAAATGTGTTAATAAAAGTGATGATTCAAAAGAGAAAATTTACATAGCAGTGTTTAAAGAAAACAAATGTGGAATTACTAATCAATCTAATAACAGTTGGCCAAGAAAATGCAATTTATAAGTGCACCATCCGGTGCAAAGAAACCAATGATAACAAGAGGCCCAAGAGGGCCAGTATCGCTCCACGGTCATAAGGCAAAAATAAAATCTCCAAACAGCCCTGCCCCCTGGTGGCTATTTTTTTTACAACCATGGCTTAAAGGAATCTTGTAGAGTGTCACCCAAGGAATGTTTCTGCAAATTTATTTGAAAATCGGTCTGACACTTTCGGAGGAGAGGATATTTTAATTTTTCACTATAGCCATATAGGGCAGGCAAAATAGCCCCACCCCCTGGCAGCCATATTTTTCAACCAATCAACATGGCTTGAAGGAATCTGATAGAGGGAAAGCCTAGGAACATGTCTACAAAATTATTTGAATATCAGCCAAACACTTTCGGAGGAGAAGATTTTTTAAGTTTTCACTATGGTCATATGAGGCAAAATAGCACCACCCTCTGGCGGCCACGTTTTTCGACCAATCAACATGGCTTGAAGGATTCTGATAGAGGGTTATCCAATGAACATTTCTACAAAATTATTTGAAAATCGGCTGAACACTTTTGGAGGAGAAGATTTTTTAAGTTTTCTCTTTAGCCATATAGGCAAAATAGCCCCGCCCTGTGACGGCCATGTTTTTTTACCAATCAACATGGCTTGAAGGAATCTGATAGAGGGTCACCCATGGAACATTTCTACAAAATGATTTGAAAATCTGCTGAACACTTTTGGAGAAGAAGATTTTTTAAGTTTTCACTATTTTTTCTTTTGGCGGCCATGTTTTTCGCCCAATCAACATTTCTTGAAGGAGTCTAATAAAGGGTCACCCGAGGAACATTTCTACAAAATTATTTGAAAATTGGCCTGACACTTTTGGAGAAGAAGATTTTTTAAGTTTTCACTATTTTTTTCTTTTGGTTGCCATGGAAACCAGAACTATGGATGGATAAAAAAAAAATGAAGGAATTTAAGAGAGGACATTGAGAGGATGCTTCCTATGAAGTTTCAACCAAATTGGTCAAGTGGTTAGGGAGAAGAAGTGGTTTAAAGGAAAAAGTTAACGCGCGCACAGACGCACGGATGCAAAGACGCACGCACGACGGACAATTCGCCATGACATAAGCTCGACTGGCTTTCAGCCAGTGGAGCTAAAAACAGAGGAAACTAAATGATAGGACCAAGCTAGATTTAGAGAGTATTAAAGGGAGATAACTGACCGATGTCTCCCATTATCATTGATTTTCCTGGGTAAATGACCAGCTAGCATGACGGGTATTATTTAGTTTGATGCCAATGCATCAGCCATAATATTATCCCTGCAACCCTGAGCGCAAAACAGGGATACCAGCACTACAGTTTTTACGTCTTTGACCAGTATGACCAAAACTTGAATAAACCTTGGTCTCTCGCTTCCGATACTATCAACAATACACCAAATAGTCGATCATATAACTACAACCGGAATGGCATAGCTTTGCACTCAAGCTCTTAAACATCAGTATTTGATACAGCATTTTCCCTTTTGTAATTGGTCGAAACTGATGATGAATAATATTGGTAGAAAATTAATGATATTCTGCCATGTTAGGATTTGATAAATTGAGCTTTGAACCAAAAATGTTTGTTGCTGTTAACATAATAGGAACAAACATAGCAGGTGGCTATTGAAGAAAGCTTGTGTTATATATAGAATTGAAATGGAAAACTGATTAAGTTGTTGCAAAAGCATTTTGAGGCATCTGCAGCCGACTACTTTTGAATACATTGTAGCTAATAATAAACAAATTCACCTTTGGAAATTCTATTCAATATTTATACTTTTATTTTAAGAGATTTTCTGAATTTATATATAGATGTTTTCAAAGTGTTCTGCTGCAGATGTGTTGTATATAAGAAAGAGTCAAAACAGGTTGTTACTTAACGAAGGTGACTTTCAACACAAGCACAAAACTGCATGTCAAACAAACAATAGGACATTAGTGATGCGTGAAACTAGTTCTGACAAAAATCATTTATGTTCACACAAAGGACATCCACTCTTTCAACGTGATTTGTAAGCTGATTTCAGCGAGTTAAAAATATCATTTAGTCTAAGCAATAATGTCAGGTTTGGGATAGATTTTACCGCATTAATATTCCACTTTTATGGGTACCTACACTTTTGAGCTAAACTAGAACATAGGGATCAGTAACAAAATTAATGAACTGAAAAGTATTATCATCCTCAGATGTACCATAGGAAGCACCAGCAACTTCTGTCAGTGATGGATTAACTGCAAATAGATTTTTAACTATCTGGTATAATATTTCTAGTGTCTACTTGTACAAGAAATATCTTACGGGAAAAATGTAACATCTCAAATAAATTGGAAGTGCAGTTTTGATACAGAAGTAAGAATTTTGTTGGAAAAGAGGCCTTTTAATTGATTTGCATCAGAAAACGGTTTTGACGTGATATAGCTTATATTGACAATAGATCCACTACAACTGTGTAGTAAGTATAATTTGAGTCCTATCATGGGAAGAGTGATATTTTGGTTTTTTATGACCAAGGAATACCAAGATAAGCATGTATTTCTTTTCAGAGTCTTCTGGAATTAATCAATTTCTAAGTCCTAAAAGGCGCATAACTGAATAAATATCGAAGCCAGTTATGACATGGTATAGAAATGCATATTGGTTCTAGGAATATGTGTGACAAGTTTTTATTTAAATATGGGTAACTGTTTTTTAGTAGTTATGAGGTAAGGCTAAAGTTTTGTAAAGACGAAGACGCCAAAGGTATCACAATAGGTTGACTTATTTTCTTAAGAAGACAGACAAGCTTGATATGTACAAGTAAATAATCTAATGGTAATTTAGTCATTGATGAACCGGATTTCCATATGGCATTGCTTATGGTGATGACTAAATGGAAGAGGGTACTACTTAAACATTCCTGATAGTTTTATATTTGCCCATGCAGTAGTCCAAACTCACCTGAATTATGCAATTTAATTGGGCTGCCCAATTGGGTTATCAAAGGAGCATTTCTACAAAACTATTTAAAAATTTGCTAGATACTTTTGGAGAAGAAGATTTCAAAAGATTTCACTATAACCATATACAGTCTATTTGTGTACTTGTACTGCAAATTAAATACAAGAGGCCCATGAGGGCCTATGCTCTACTGATATGGTTCTTTGGTCATTTTCAATCCAGAGCATGTATGTATGGTGAAGATCGGATAGTAAATGGAGGCTTTATTGTGTTCACAAGCTGTATTATAGCAATTTTGACAATTTCAAGGGCCATAATCCAGTCTTGAATTGGCGGATCTGGCTGGTTCGCGAAAGGAACCGAGCTCTTATCAATATTCAACTACTATCTAAGTTTGGTGAAGATCGGATAGTAAATCAAGGCTCTATTGTGTTCACAAGCTGTATTATAGCAATTTTGGCAATTTCAAGGGCTATAATCCAGTCATGCAAGGGCACATCTGGCTGGTTTCCAAAAGGAACCAAGCTCTCATCAATATTTAACTACTATTTAAGTTTGGTGAAGATCAGATAGTAAATGGAGCCTCTATTGTGTTCACAAGCTCTATTATAGCAATTTTGACAATTTCAAGGGCCATTATCCAATCTAGAATGGGCGGATTTGGTTGGTTTGCGAAAGGAACCGAGCTCTCATAAATATCTAACTACTGTAAAAGTTTGATTGAGATACAATCAAAACTGAAGACTTTATCGCGTTCACAAGCTCTATTATAGCAATTTTGACAATTCCAAGGGCCATAATCCAGTCTTGCATGGGCGGATCTGGCTGGTTTGCGAAAGGAACCGAGCTCTCATGGATATCTAACTACTGTATAAGTTTGATTGAGATAAAATCAAAACTGAAGACTGTATCGGGTTCACAAGCAATTGTTTACGGACGCACGGACGACGGACAGCACACCACGGCATAAGCGCTTCTGGCTTTTGGCCAGTAGAGCTAAAAACCATTTTTAAAATGAGCTCTCAAACTCAAACAGAAACTTTTTTATGCATTTGTAGCTGACAACTTTTGTAAGCATCGTGCGAAAAGAATATGAAGTTCTTAATCTATTTCTTCTCCAGTTCTGAACGAACAAGAAATGAAAATAATGGACTTTTAACACTCTTCTTGATACAGAGGTGAAATTGCAAGCAGATGGCTTTTGAAAAACAAGTGCAAAACTGTCATAATACACGCCAGTCAAGGGCAATAGCTTTGTTGTGGCCTAGGCAATTTGGACAGAAAATGTAATAGGCCAAGATAATAAAGCACTTAAAAACTGTTAACAAGTTTGTTGTAGACTGGGTAAGATTTGTTTAAGTAGTTTAGAAAAATTCAATAATTAAAGAATCAAAATTCTGGAGTGACTTGAGCAATCTGACTGAAAAACGAATTTGGTAGAGATATTGTACAAATAAATATTGGTACCAAATTTAGTGAAGTGAAGATTAAAGGATGCCTTGGAATATCTGGCTGGAAATCTAAAATGTCGAAGATGATATCACCATAAACATTTTGACCAAGTTTAATGGAGATTGGATAATGATTGTTAAAGTAAGAGAATGGACAAAGTCGATCTATCTAAATTTTATTAATAAAGGGTCAAGTTTATGTAAGCGAACACAGATTTGTAAATTATACTTTCCCATACTTATGAGATGCTAATGTGTGAAGTACCCTGGCAAGCTAAGATAATGTAACACCAATGTTCCTGTATCATTCTTGTTGCCAGAAACATTGTAACACAGTAAGTAAGTAAACATGTTTTTAAAGAGGCTTCTAGTACCTGTATGTTTAGGTGGCAACGTTAGTGGTAAAACCGCCAATGGGTCTTCTACAATAGCTTTAACAGTAGCAGGTACAATAGGGTTTGAAGCTTGATAATGACCTGTAATATATTTAATTTGAATAGTTACAAAATGGGGTTTCGCTGAGTGATAAAAGAGATAGCATTCTCTTTTTTCTTTAGTATATGACTTTAGATATCTCTGAAGCAGACAATTTGGTAAAAGTAGTGGATAAAGAGCACACAATTTCTATTATTCCACCACATCTTATTCATCAGAAAGTTTCATACTAGCTGTTACTTGAAATATTCTATCAGTCAAATTTCTTTCTTTTACAAGAGGCTTCTATTACATACCTATAATTTTAGGCGGCAATTCTTGTGGTAAACTAGGCAATGTGTCTCCTACAATATCTTTATCTGTAACAGGAAAAATAGGGCTTAAAGCTTGAGAAGGATCTTGAATAAGTGTTGAACCTATCGTTGGGTCTGATTGTTTCCGATTCTGATCTGATCCGGGGGTAAGATCTACATCATGTTTTGTTGCTGAAATGTACGGAAAGAATGTTAAATTTAATTTAGATACAATATTGAAAATATTGTGGAAAAAGGTTCTTTCAAAGGGTTCCCATATTCTCAAGTTATTTGTGTAGAAGATTGATAGTAATTGTATGTCATCTGATGGCATTCTCTAGGGATATAAGCCGAATTGCAATAATATTTGTCATGAGATATCCAATATTTAACATTAAAAAGGTGTATATAATAATATATAACATTTTACTATATACACACACTAGGGCCAGTAGTTTTAGACAATAGTGTTAGATATGAAATATATTTAAGCTCCTATGACCTAGTATTACAACGGACCATTTGAACCATACATGGATCATTTCTGCCAAGTTTAGTCAAAATCCAAACTGAGCTTAAGGGGAAGCCGTCATTTAAAAATGGACGGACCATTCGACGACTGAGTGAAAATCCGGCTGGACGGACAACGGACATCAGACCATCATAATTGCTCACCATTGGCACTTTGTGCTCAGGAGAGCTAAACCATGTTTTACAATTTAGTTAGAAGAGTGCAATGTAAAGACTAAATGAACGGACTCCGGACAGCAAGTGACCACAAATACTCATACCAAGTAATGAGTAAGGTAAGCTAAATAGAACTTGATCATAATGATGCTTGGAATATCAATAGATTCCTCGCACATTTGGACTTCACCAAACCCAAGTTCCAGACAACAATATGGGTTGATAAATACTTCTTCTATCCACTTTCGAACCCTGTTTAAATCTTGCTGTTGACCTCGCAACTCAACATTGAATTCATCTTTTGATTCCATGATATTGAAGAACACAAGGACTGTAGATGATACTGTTCTTATCCTTCTTTTCATTTCATACTTCTCAAAGATATGAGAATAGACGATAGGTAAATTGATATTCATTGAATGCCATTCGGACAATATTTTCTTTTCAAATTTGTGTACGGTTTGGTTGGTTATCTCCTTCGCTTTATCTAAGTATTTGACATCATGCACAAATCGGATAACTTTACTATTTAAAGTATCCGTCATTTCTGTGTACATCTCATTGCCTATATAACTGTGTTGTACTACTCTGTTCAGAACTTGGAGAAATTCAGTACCTGGGTGCGACGCTTTCAGTGGAAACCATGAAACAGCAATCGAATCAGTATCTGACAAAAGTGTTTCCTCGAGGGTCTTTGCAAGGCTATCAAAATCATATTCCTCTTTTTGTCTTCTTAGGAAAACTTCCAGTATTCTATTACTTATTGTTACATTTTCTGTGATTTTCGCCAATTCCGCCATCCTTTGTTGAAGTAAACTGCTGTTATTGGTGATATACTGCCACTTCAGATTCTTCTCTAGTGTCAGAGGTATATATAATGGTATACTCTTGTAACTGTTTTCTTAATTTATTTTTATAGTGAACAATGACATCTATCCCTCTCCCTAAAGTTGTTTCCGAGTCAGTTGAAGAATCTAATTGAAAATAAACAAATAATACAAAATCATTGAATATAATTAGCAATTATAATTTTGAAAAAATATTCTATGAAATCTGAATTTACCATAGATATCAAAAACAGTTTTCTCAACTGATGACTTTAAGGTTTAATGCATCATGCAAAGGAGAAATTGCTGTTTATTACATGTAAGCACACTTTTGTTCATCCAAATTTAATTACTTCTCTCATTTTTTGTTGACCATTTATATAACTATTTCTTCACATCCCTGATGTATTGACTGTAAATTATAATCTTTATAACAGTGTAACAAAAAATACATTTATTGTAAATTCAGGATAAGTATAATTTACTGACCAAGATTTTACTGACCTGTAATTGGTTATAACCCTGTACCTCTTGCAATAGTGTTGAATAATGCCTCCCTTATCCTATACAAGATGGCCATGATGGCCCTGGATCGCTCACCTGATTTTTTTTTCCACTTTAGCTATATAAGCCTCTCTCCCTGGCGGCCATAGTTTCAGACCAATTTTACTTGGCTTTAAGGAATCTGATAGAAGGTCACCCTAGGAACATTTCTACAAAATTATTTGAAAATCAGCCTGACACTTTTGGAGGAGAAGATTTTTTAAGTTTTCACTATAGCAATATAATGCAAAATAGCCCTGCCCACTGGCGGCCATGTTTTTCTACCAATCAACATGGCTTGAAAGAATCGGAAAGTGGGTCACTTAAGGAACAATTCTACAAAATTATTTGAAAATCGTCCAGACACTTTCTGAGAAGAAAATCTTTTTAAATTTTCACTATAGCCATATAAGGCAAAATAGCCCCGCCCCCCTGGCGGCCATGTTTTTCGACCAATCAACATGGTTTGAAGCAATCTGATAGAGGGTCATCCAAGGAACATTTCTACAAATTTATTTGAAAATCGGCCTGACACTTTCGTCAGAGAAGTTTTCACTATAGCCATATAAGGCAAAATAGCCCCGCCCCGCTTGGCGGCCATGTTTTTCAACCAATCAACTTGGCTTAAAGGAATCTGACAGAGGGTTATCCAAGGAACATTTCTACAAAATTATTTGAAAATCGGCCTGACACTTTCGGAGGAGAAGATTTTCTAAGTTTTCACTATAGCCATATAAGGCAAAATAGCCCCGCCCCCCTGGCGGCCATGTTTTTTGACCAATCAACATGGCTTGAAGGAATCTAATAGAGGGTCATCCAAGGAATATTTCTACAAAATGATTTGAAAATCTGCCAACCAGTTTGGGAGAAGAAGAATTTTGAAGGTTTTTTTCATTTCGTTGCCATGGAAACCAGAATTCTGCATGGATCCCAACAATTTGAAGGAAATCTTGTGAGGTCATTGAGAGGATGCTTTCTGTGAAGTTTCATCCCAATTGACCCACTGGTTACTGAGGAGAAGAAGTTGACGGACGTCGGACGACGGACAACGGAAGCCGGACAAAAGGCGATCACAATAACTCACCTTGAGCATAGCTCAGGTGAGCTAAAAAGCCATAATGAGCCTTCATGACAATTGGTCATTAATTATATACACAACACTTAATGAATGGCAGATATTATCATATTAGCCACCTCCATAGTTACATTAGACCCTTCACTGAAAACTGCATATACAGACATAAGCCCCTTCACAAGCAAACATTAGCCCCTTTATCAGAATCATTTAAAGCGCCTTCACAGGATTGCTGAAAGTGGACATAATATAGCACTGTAAATGGCCACATCAAGTGCAGTTAGCCGACTGATGTATTCAGGTATCCACTGTCAATTAGTATATACAACATCTAGAAAACATTCAAGTTGTATAACAACTTACCAGTTACATTTCCGTCAGAATCATTTCCATCATCTAAAGTAAATTCATCTGACATAGTCACAGACATTGAGGGATTGTCACTGCCACGTCCATCTACCTCGTCTGAAAATAATTATAATACCAAATCTAAGGAGTTTAATGGACAAATAACTTGGCTAGCAAATGTGCTCTCTACCATGATTGCCAAAAGCAGGGACTGATCCCTGAATTCAAAATCCCCTCTTTCAACTTACTAACAGCGGGTTTGTTTTAAATGAAACATATACAAGAGGGCTATGGTGGCACTCAAACACTCACTTGAGTACCAAGGCTATGTATGATTAGGTGTTCATAAAGTTATAATACTTAAATAAGTAACCACAGTCCAATTGGGAAAATAATCGATCCAGGCAAAGTGAAATCATGAGTCTAGTCGGCAGAGAAACATTTGCAAACGCATGGACTCCAAAAACAGAACAAGCTGTTGAGACAGATATTGGGTTTATCAGATTAGCAATTATGTTAAGGTAAAAGTACATTAACTTCTAGCCAGGGTTGAAAAAGCACATTTCATGTTTCAAATATCTTTATCAGTTCTGATCTCAAATCTCTATGTTGATGGTACCAAAGAATTGTCTCTCTGAGAGGATTGTGTTGAGTACCACAACATAGGGTGTTACTGTTACAAACCAGGTGACTATTTAAATATGATGTCAGGTAAAAGTTGTTTTTTAGACAAGATTCTTGAACATACCTGTATTTTTGGGTGGAGACTTAATTGGTAAACCACCTGTTATATATACCTGGAATTTTGCGCTCTGAACGAAACAATCATAATGATTGCAAAAATCCAATAATTCGCTTATTGAACGGTTGCAACAACTATCCGAATTATTTTACGAAACTATTCTATTAAAAGTCATATTTGTATACTAAACTTTTGTTTTATAAGACACTCAAGTATCCGATTGAATTAGAATGTAACAAATATTATTAATATGATCATTTTCGTAATACGATTTGCTACTAACGATTGTGCTGAAAAAACTCTAGATCGTTTGTTGATATTTAGGGTTAAGTAAACAAAAAATATAAACAAAACGAAATTAATTTAAGCCAATCAAATCGTTGAACGGATTTTGATTGGAACGGAACAGAACGGAACGGAGCGGAGCGTGAACGGTAAATTTGTCAATTTCAAGATGTTCTTAACTGTATGACCCATATTCCAACATGGACTAGATATCATCGAGACAACATTCTGACAAAGTTACAACTTGCTCAAAGTAAAAATGCGGTCTCTGGAGTTTGAACAATATTTTCCTTTATTGACCTAGTTTCTGATCCAATATGTCCCATATTCGAACTTGACCTAGATATAATTCAGACAAACATTCTGACCAAATTTCAAGCTGCTGAAGCAAAAAATGCGGCATCCAAAGTAATCACAAGATTTTCCTTCAATTTGATTTAGTGACCTAGTTTTTGACCCAGCATGACCCATATTCGGACTTGGCCTATATATCATCAAGAAAAACATTCTGATATAGTTTCATCATGCTGAAATTAAAAATGCAGTATCAAGAGTGTTAACAAGATTAGCCTTCAATTTGGTCTAGTGACCTAGTTTTTAAACTGGCATGACCCATATCCGAACTTGGCCTAGATATAATTCAGACAAACATTCTGACCAAATTTCAAGCTGCTGTAGCAAAACATGCGGCTTCTACAGAGTTAACAAGACTTTCCTTCAATTTGACCTAGTGACCTAGTTTCTGATCCAATATGACCCATATTTTAACTTGACCTAGATATATTTAAGACAAAACATTCTGACACAATGTCAAGCTGCTGAAGCAAAAACTGCGGCATCCAAAGTGTTAACAAGATTTCCCTTCAATTTGGCCTAGTGACCTAGTTTTTGACCCGGCATGACCCATATTCGAACTTGGCCTAGATATCATTCAGCTCAACATTCTGAACTAATTTCAAGCTGCTGAAGCAAAACATGCGGCTTCTACAGAGTTAACAAGATTTTCCCTCAATTTGGCCTAGTGACCTAGTTTCTGACCCAATATGACCCATATTTGAACTTGACCTAGATATCTTTAAGACAAACATTCCGACCAAAGTTCAAGCTGCTGAAGCAAAAAATGCGGCATCCAAAGTGTTAACAAGATTGTCCTTCAATTTGACCTAGTGACCTAGTTTTTGACCCGGCATAACTAATATTCGAACTTGATCTAGATATTTTTAAGACAAACATTCTAACGAAAATTTCAAACTGCTGAAGCAAAAATTGCGGCCACTGGAGTGTTAACAAGATTTTCCTTCAATTTGACCTAGTGACCTACTTTATGACCCGACGTGACCCATGTTCGAACTTGACCTACATATCATCAAGACAAACGTTCTGATAAAGTTTCAACATGCTCAAGTTGAAAATGTGGAACTTGTCCAAGTTTTTATGGAGATGAACTTTCTGATAAACTTTCATGAAGATTGGATGGTAAACCAGTAAATGGCTCTCCTACAAACTCTGAAGCTTGATAATGACCTGTAATAGGCGTTGAACCTATAATTGGGTCTGATTGTGTCCGATTCTGATCTGATCTGGGGGTAAGATCTGCATCTTGTTTTGTTGCTGAAATGTATGTTACAATTCTTAATTTAGATAAAGGTTTAAAACAGTGTGGGATGAAACAAAAAGCACATTTTGAAAAAAATCTAATTTTTCCACACTGTTTTGGAAATTTGTCAACTGCAAAGGCATAACAATCATCTGTAAAACAGAAACAATTTACCAAGTTTCTTACTGAATTACTGCGTAATATGCTTCATATCAAACACTAACACGTAATCTCCACTACTGTCTGTTCTAAACTATCTGCTGAATGGTTCCCAAAGTCTGGTGTTCTTCAGTTCCCGCTCTATAGTGGGCACCCTATGATTTTCCTTTTATCATCTGTGTCCATTGTAAGGCTATTTCTGTTAAATTGATCGACTCTTTTCTAAGCACATGCCCGATCAATCTTCATTTTCTATTCCTTAGTATTTCCTCTTTTTCTTATAATTTACTGCATGTCTTGATTTGAGAATTTGGCAGGCCAAAATGTTCAATTGATACTCCATAAGTTCTTTTTGCCAAAGAATGATAGTTAATGCAAGACATTTGATATCAATCTCCAGCGTTCAGATTCATTTAGGTGATTGACAGAAGACAGCTTTGATATGAAGGATCCCACAAATAAACATTATTCCCCTTGCTATTTAACCATTTTGCAGCAGACGACTTTTGAAAACATTGAGACAAAAGAAGAACTTAATGCTCATAATGAGCAAGTTCTCCTTTTGTCACAGTGTTTTCAAATCTATTTAATAATTAAACCCCTCATTTATTGTGATTTTCCAAAAATCGTCTGCAGCAGATTTGTCAATATAAGAAAGGGTTAAGGTTAGGAATACCTACAGCTCTGGTGTTTGAAGAAAATATAATATTAATAATTAAATAGAAAATATACATATTTTCCCCTACCTTGAAACAAGAAGAAGTTCAAGGGCTTCTTAAGGATATTTCAAGAATATTTCAAAACATTTCAATTATAGAGATTTTCTATTTGTTGACAAAATATGTTCAAAGTCGTCTGCTGCAGATTCGTTGTATGTGAGAAAGGGTTAAATTGTTTGTATAATTCAGATCTTTTTCAATACATGAATTTCTTAAAAACTGTTATTTGACATGCAACCTCTTTGTTGTGGAATCGGTTATCTTCTCTAAATTCCTTTTCCTTATATAGATGGCTTTAGATGCCACTGCAGCAGGGGAGTTTTGAAAGAAATATTGAGAAAGGGATAACTGCGTAATTTCTGCTTTCCCCACAAAGTTTTCAACTCAATATGGAGTATAACTTATTGGAAAGTTTCAAATCAGGTGACAATTAAAATATGATATCAGGTTAAAGTTGTTTTTTAAACAAGCTTCCAGTACATACCTGTATATTTTGCTGGCAACTTTGGTGGTGAATCAGTCTCTCCTTCAATCTCTAAATCTGTAGCAGGAACTATAGTGCTTGAAACTTGAGAAGGATCTGTAATAGGCGTTGTACCTTGAGTTGAGTCATATTGTGTCTGCTTCTGATCTGATCCAGGGGTCATATCTGCATCTTGTTTAGTTGCTGAAATGTATGTTAAAGAAAATGTATGTTTAGAAACAAGGAGAAAAGGATAACTGCGTAATTTCTGCATTTCCCACAAACTCAATATGGAGTACAATTAATCGGAAATTTTCTAACCAGTTGACAATTAAAATATGATATCAGGTAAAAGTGTTTTTAAAAAGATTTCTAGTACCTGTATCTTTTGGTGGCAACTTTGGTGGTAAACCAGTCAATGAGTCTTCTACAATAGCTTTTTCTGTAGCAGGAATATTCGGGCTTGAAGCTCTATTAGAGCCTGGAAAAAGCTCTGAACCTATAGTTGGGTCTGATTGTGTCCGATTCTGATCTGATCCGGGGGTAAGATCCACATCTTGTTTTGTTGTTGAAATGTATGTTAATTTTTTTATTTTAGATACAAGGTTAAAAACAGTTTGGGGAAGAAAGAAAATGCACATTTTGAAAACAATTCTCATTTTTCCACAATGTTTTGGAAATTTGCCAACTGCAAAGGCAAAACATTCATCTGTAAGACAGAAACAATTTACCGAGCTTCTTACTGAATTACTGCCCATTATGCGATGTTGACATATAGAACACTAACATGTGATCTCCACTACTGTCTGTTCTGAACTATCTGCTGAATGGTTCCCAAAGTCTGGTGTTCTTCAGTTCCCCCTCTATTGTGGGCACCAGATGATTTTCCTTTCATCATCTGTGTCCATTGAAGAGCTTTTTCTGTTAAATTGATCAACTCTTTTCTAAGCACATGCCCGATCAATCTTCATCTGCTACTCCTTATTATATATTTCCTCATTTCTTATAATTTACTGCATGTCTTGATTTGATTGAAAATTACATTGATTCTCTGTATGTTCTTTTTGTCAAAGAATGATAGTTAATGCAAGTCATTTGATGTCAATCTCCAGCTTTCAGATTCGTATAGGTATTGACAGAAAACAGCATTGACATGAAGGATCCCACAAATAAACATTATAGACTATTATTCCCCTTGCTACTTAACCCTTTTGCAGCAGACAACTTTTGAAAACATTGTGACAAACATTTTGTCATAGTGTTTTCAAATCTATTTAAAAATTAAACCCCTCATTTATTGTGATTTTCCGAAAATTATCTGCAGCAGATTTGTCAATATAATAAAGGGTTAAGGTTAGGAATACCTACAGCTCTGGTGTTTGAAGAAATTATTTTATTAATAATAGAAAATATACATAATTTCCCCAATCTTGAAACAAGAGGAAGTTCAACGGCTTCTTAAGGATATTTCAAGAATATTTCAAACATAGCTGCAATCTTTTAATTAACTTATTTGTCTTTATTATCTAAACATATATGTCAGTTAACAATTCTGAGACATGTCAATAGATAACATTCTAGCTACATGCAACATAAAACACTATTTGTAAACCAGCCTGCATATTTGTGGAATCAAATCTTTGTGTACAATGTTCACACACATTTATCAAAATAGATAACATGCAGTTGAAATGTACAGCTTATCAATTGGTTTTTACTAAGTTGGTGAGACATTTTAAAGTCTTTTTAAAATCCAAAATTCACTTTTCTAATTAATTTATATAGACAGCTTTTGAATATGAAATAAAAGCATCAATCCAACAAACCTTCATTTTTTTTTTTTCTTGGAGCAGGTGTTGCTTTTATAGATGAATTGTTAGCAGAGGTATCTTTATGCTGACAAGCTGATGAACCCCTTTGGTCATTTTGCAAAGGCTTAGTTACGGCACCACCATCATGTGTGTTGTCACCGCTGTGTTCCACATGTGTATGTGGTGTTTTTGTTGATACTGCTAAGTCAGTTCCCGCCAGTTGTTCCTTTTTAGTTGAAGGTTTTGGATGTAAATTTGTTGCATTGTTTACATCTCCCTTCGTTGAATCTCTTGCATCTTGAAAACATTCTTCTGTCAAACCTGACATTTTTACTTTGGTAGTTTCTGAATGTGTTGTTTCTGTTGCGTGTCCTGTTAGAGAATTGGCATGCAATGAATCTTTAATATCTTTAGTAGATGGATGTAACACAGGTGTGTTTAATTGTGTATCATCAGGAGCTATTGGATTTTGATCCATCAGGTCAGTACTACTTAAGTATGGTATATCTGATGTTGACTGATCTTTATTATTTGATGTTTCATTTTTTAGTTTAGGTTGTAAATGTAGCTTTGAGTTTATTGGATCAATCACAATCTGTGTTGGTGATTCTAATTCTCTTACAGCTTCTGTATGCTCATTGCATATAGGCGCTGAACATATAGTTTGGTCTGATTGTGTACACTTAAGTTTTAATTTAGAGACAAGGTTCAAGAAAGTAGCTTTGATATAACCTGAATTATGCTTTATTATTGTATTTCCTTTATATACGCCCGTTTTTGAAAAAAAACGGATCGTATTATAGTTTTACCTGCGGCGTACGGGCGGGCGGGCGGCGTCCAGTATGTTGTCAGCTTAATAACTTTAGAAGCCTTTGTCCAATCATCACCAAATTTGATTAGAATGTGTATTGGGATAATATCTCGGACAAGTTCGATAACTAGCCATATCGCTTTAGTCAATCAAGAGTTATCGCCCTTTAATTATAGAAATTACCAAAAATTGGTCTTGTCAGCTCAATTACTTTAGAAGCCTTTGTTTAATCATCACCAAATTTAGTCAGAATGTGTATTGGGATAATATCTCGGACAAGTTCGATAACAAGCCATATCGCTTTAGTCAATCAAGAGTTATCACCCTTTAATTATAGAAGTTACCCAAAATTGGTCTTGTCAGCTCAATAACTTCAGAAGTCTTTGTCCAATCATCACCAAATTTGGTCAGAATGTGTATTGGCATAATATCTCGGACTAGTTCGATAACTAGCCATATCACTTTAGTCAATCGAGAGTTAATGCCCTTTAATTATAGAAATTACCTAAATTAGTCTTGTCAGCTCAATAACTTTAGAAGCCCTTGTCCAATCATCACCATTTCTAGTCAGAATGTGTATTGGCATAATATCTCGAACAAGTTTGATAACTAGCCATATTGCTTAAGTCAATCAAGAGTTATCTCCCTTTAATTATAGAAATACCTTTGATAACTTACAACGTTATCTTAGTCACTATACTCAATTATGTCCCTCGAAATGGCCAAAACTGTACTAACAGTGTCCGCTCTCTAAGTTTGGCTGATGTACAACAAATTATCACTATACTTGGTCTCAAAAAAACAGGACAGGCATATTTTGTGACATTTGGCGCTCTTGTTCACCATACATTGATCATTACCTGAAAAGTTCTTCTTGCTTTGTTGATATGTTTTCTTATGTCATTATCGGTTATATAGATGTGGAAAACATTGCGAGAAATCGAAAAATAAATTGTTATGAAGGTTCCCAGAAATAAACAGCTATTTCACCCTTTTGCACCAGACAACTTTTGAAAACATTGTGACAAAAGTAGGAATTGCTCATACTGTAAAAGTTCCCCTTTTGTCACAATGTTTTTAACTCTATTTAATAATCAAACTCTCGTTTATGGAGATTTTGCAAAAAATGCCAGCAGCAGATTATTTTTATATGAGAAAGGGTTAAAATAAATTAAGGCAGAGAAATACCTATAGCTCTTGTGTTTAAAGAAAATATCTACATTAATAACTTCCCTTACCTTGAAACAACAGGAAATTTGAGGGCTTCTTAAGGATATTTCAAGAATATTTATATTTTTTAAACAAGAGGACCATGATGGTCCTATATCGCTCACCTGATTTAATCAAACTTAAAAAGTTTACAGTGTTCTATCCCCTATATGAGTCTATGAAAAACCCCGGGGAGGGGTCCTTTTTGACCCCAGGGCTATAATTTGAACAATCTTGGTAGAAGTCCACTAGATGATGCTACATACCAAATATATTTTAGACAAGAAGATTTTTAAAGTTTTGTCTCTATATGAGTCTATGTAAAACAATAGACCCCAGGGGAGGGGTCATTTTGAGCCCAGGGCTATAATTTGAACATTCTTGGTAGAGGTCCACTAGATGATGCTACATACCCAATATCAAAGGCCTGGGCCCTCTACGTTTAGACAAGAAGATTGTTAAAGTTTTTCCCCTAAATGAGTTTATGTAAAACAGGGAACCCCGGGATGGGGTCAATGTTTACCCCATGGCTATAATTTGAACAATCTTGGTAGAGGTCCACTAGATGATGCTACATACCAAATATCAAAAGTTTTAGCAATGTACATATAAGGAAAACAAGCCCCGCCCCGTTGCGGCCATGTTTTTCAACGGATCGGAAATAATTAAACAATCTTCATAGAGGGTGCCCTTAGGAACATAAATTTTGTGCAAAATAATTTTTAAATCGGGCCAGCACTTTTGGACAAGAAGTTTTTTTAAGATTTGGCAATTTTCCCCTTTTCTAATGCCGCAGCAACCAAAGTTCTACTTGGAATTAAATTCTTTGAACAACATTGAAAGGGGACCACCTTAGGACCATTTCTGTGAAGTTATTTTGAAATCTGGCCAGTACTTTTGGACAAGAAGATTTTTAAAGTTTTAACAATGCACATATAAGGAAAACAAGCCCCACCCCCTTGTGGCCATGTTTTTCAACGGATCGGAAATATTTTAACAAGCTTAGTAGGGGGTGCCCCAAGGAACATTAGTGCAAAATAATTTTTAAATCGGGCCAACACTTATGAACAAGAAGATTTTTTAAGATTTGGCAATTTTCCCCTTTTCTGATGCTGCAGCAACCAAAGTTCTACTTGGAATGAAATTCTTTGAACAACTTTGAAAGGGGACCACCGAAGGACCATTTCTGTGAAATTATTTTGAAATCTGGCCAGTACTTTTGAACAAGAAGATTTTTTAAAGTTTTAACAATGCACATATAAGGAAAACAAGCTCCGCCCCCTTGCGGCCATGTTTTTCAACGGATCGGAAATATTTGAACAATCTTGGTATAGGGTGCCCTAAGGAACATTTGAGCAAAATAATTTTCAAATTGGCAATTCAAGAGATGCTAAAAAAAAAATACGGCTATATGCAACTTAAAACAACATTTGTAAACCTTCTAGCCAAGATCAGACTGCATATTTGTGCAGTCAAATCTTCATGAACAATATTCACACACATTTATCAAACAAGATTACATACAGTTGAAATATAAAGCTTATAATTTGTTTTTATTTAACTTGACGGGACCTTAATCAACAAAAACAACGGAGATACTGAAATACTTCAAAACAACATGAATAAAAAAAAAAGGAGTCATCCACTTAAAATGCCGCTCTTTGAGAGATAATTTAATATTTTGTGGCATTGAGAAAAATAAGGGTTACAATGTGCTTGTTTCTGACTAGTCCCGCAACAATTAACACGTTCTACGATCTTCTGGTCGAGAATTGAATTACCCAGTCGAAACCTAGGATTGTGAGCAAAAGGTGTGTGATTTTGTGAGCAGGAGCTTAATTATTAAGCCTTAATACCAACAACTTAGATTTGCAGATAGGCATAGATAGGGCCCATCAATTTGGATGATTTAACCGACAAAAAAATCGCCCAATAGTTGTCAATCTTAAAGACACATAGTTCAAAAGGAGTATAAAACATGCTCTAAAATTAGTTAATTTCCCAAAAAGAGTTTACAATGTCACAGATCAGTATCCTCAAGAAGTAATAATAGCGACGTCGTGAAAATATCCCGATTATGAAAGCTGAACGCGGCAAACGGAAATAGGCAGTTCTTGTACGAGATAAACTTTACGTTAACTATAATCTACACTTGCCATGTAATGCCACACAAAAGAGCAATACAGCATAGTGGTCAAGAGGAAAGTGAAGTGTTTCCATCCTATCATGGTATTCGAGGGCCTTAAAAATTGTGTCACTGATGAAGACTTTGTCAATTTTGTATCAAATTATGAAGTTTTATTCTTTTCAGAAACTTAGCAATAGCAAAATAATATCCAAAAAATACCTGGGTATGAATTGCTAAATTTTCCTTGTAAATTACTTTTGAACGAAAGAGTAAAACATGGACACATTTTTACCACCACACACTTCACCCTATTATAAAGTAAGCAAAGAGTTGTTGATAAATAGGAAAGAAAAAATATTGGTAATATTTCAAAATAATAAAGGAAAATAAGATATTGGTCATTTTGAGAAATATCATTTTATATTTCTGTTCCCTAAACTTTGTTTTCATGTTGTCTGCTGGAGAGGCATCTAAAAGCTGAATGAGGAAAAGGGTTTTCATAACGAGAATGATACTGTCCAGTTCTTTATAAATCCATAAATAAGTGTTCAATGATAATAGGTGGGTATCTACGCATTTTGACGATCTGCAGTAGACGACTTTTGAAAATATCGTCACAAAAGGAGAAATTGCTCAATACGAGCAATTTCTCCTTTTGCCAGAATGTTTCAACTTTTTTCAGGCAATTTACCTTCATTTATAGAGATTTTCAGTGTTTTTGCCTAGATATTTTAAAAGTCGTCTGCTGCAGATTTGTTGTATGTGGGAAAGGGTTAAGAGGGCTCAGGTTTGCGGGAATATAGCATTGCAATTGATGATCCGGTGTCAGGATAAGCATACCAGTATTACTGGTACTCTATGGCATGACTGAAATACTGTTGAAATGGGCACAAAACACCATACAAACAAAAATCATTATGAGTTTCACTATATCCCTCCACATTTTAATCTCTTAGTTTTTTCTATTTAGAATTCTATTTTGAAATAATAGCATGCAAACATTTACCCGATATAATCAACGTTTGACTCATCTGCAATAGTTAGCTAAAAACAAATCACAACAATTAACTATATTGTTCTCCGTTTTCTACAATGTTTCTTAGTCTGTATTTTAGTCATACTTTCCTTTTTTAACCCTTTCCCACATACAACTAATCTGCAGCGGACGACTTTGAAAACATATATCTGAAAAAAATGGAAACTCCCTTTATGTGAAAGTACAATAATGGAAATAGAGTTGAAAATATAAAAGGAGTAATTGCTTGATTTGAGCAATTTCTTCTTTTGTCTCCATGTTTTGAAAAAGCTGTCTGCCGAAAAGTCATAATTAAAGCGTCTATATAAAGGTTAACCGTGTTCTAGACAAGGGCAAGTAAACTGTTCTTATTCCCACTATATCTCTCCATATACATGTATTACCAAACCAAGGTTCTCCAAAAAATGGATAGAAACAATTATATTGAGTACCCACAACATAGGGTTAACCATTTCAATCATATAGGCGCTTTCTGATGCCTCTGCAGCAGACAACTTTTGCAAACATTATGACAAAAGTAGAAATTTCTAAAAACAAGCAATTTCTCCTTTTGCCACATTGTTTTATACTTTTGTCAGTAAGTAAACTTTCATATATAGATTTTTTTTCGTATTTTTGATGAGATGTTTTCAAAGGCGTCTGCTGCAGAATTGTTGTATGTGGGAAAGGGTTAAAGGGACAAATAAACATTTCAGGACATGAATTATGCATCTCATCTAGAGGTCTGTTTAACCCTTTCCCTCATATAAACGCTTTTTGAAGCCTCTGCAGCAGAAGACTTTTGAAAGCATTGTCACAAAAGTAGAAATTGCTCAAAAATAGCAATTTTTTCTTTTGCCACAATGTTTTCAATTGTTTTCGTAATCATATTAACATTTTTCGAGATGCATATTCTGTGTTTTTAATTTCAAGACCGTCTGCTGCAGAATTGCTGTATGTGAGAGAGGGTTAAAGGCATGTGATTCTCTTTTTTCCTTCCGATATTTAGATTTTGAAAAGGTGTCAAAAAGAAGATGAGGTATGTTTACACGCACCTTCCGTATCACCTGGAGGATTATCATCAGCCACTTTGACATTTCCTTCTTTAAATGAAGCCATCTTCTACCTGAGAGTAAAGAATAAATAGGTCACAACCAGGAAAGCTAACCTTTGGAGGTTTTGGTTGCAATTATAATCGAGTTGTATACTTTAATACTCTATGTTCAATTGTGTACGTTTTGAAGAGGCTTACAGTATGCTTGCAATATGCTTGCAGTATGCTTCTACTACTAAGTTGATGGCCAACAGGAAGATTCTGATCAAACTTTGTTTAATGCAATGTTGGGAAGGTCAGTTTTTGAGAGACAAGGTTAAAATAACTGAGATTAAATTCTATCATTCTATTTTGAAATAGGGCCAGTTATTTAGGAGCAGTTGGCATTTAAAGTTTGTCTTATTTTCAACCCCTTGAGCAGAATCCCTTGAACACTTTTGGTAGATGGTTACGTAAGAAACAGATGTGTGAATATGCTTTAAGGCTTGTCTGCTTTGAAATTGGGCCAGTGCTTTAGGTGTAAATGTTGTTTATATATATATAGCTCTGGCATCAGAGTGGAATTGTTTGAACAATTTTGGTAAAGGGCTAGTTTTCCACTAAAGGAACACGTGTATTACATTATCTTGAAATTGTGACAGTGGATAAGTGAATCGTGTTGTTTCCATTTTTGTTGTTTATGCTCTTGCAGCTACCTTGTAAAATGGACCAGAACAGTTTGAACATATTTGGTAAAGGGTAGGCTAAAAAACAATAAACATGTGGATGAAAATATTTTGAAATTGGACCAATGGTTTAGGAAGACATGTTGTTTCAAGATGTTTGCATTTGTAGCTCTTAGTGGCCACCATGTTCAGCAGAAGAGAACGGTTCAAACAAATTAGGAAGTTGGCCACCTTAAAAACATATGTGTGAAATCATTATGAAATTGATGTGTTTGTCAAGCAAGGAGGAGAAGTTGTTTGAAAGGAAGGACGGACAGACAATGACAGACGCCGGATGTTGAGTGTTCATGAATAGCTCACCCAGAGTATTAGGGTGAGTATATTGAAGATGGTGTCATACCTCATGCTTCCTCTGATAATGTATTAAGATAACTATTGCCACATGTTTGGCTTAATCCTTCTAACTATTTTCAGTAGCACTGACCTTGAACTTGACCCAAGGAGCCCCAAAACACAATCCAATTAAAGATCTTCTTAGATACTTACTACAAACAACATTTAATTACATTATGTCATCTGTAACTAAAGATATTAAATATATATCCTTCTACTTATTTTCAATAACAGTGACCTTGACCTTGACCCAAGGAGCCCCAAAAATCAATCCCATTCTAGATCTTCTTAAATACTTACTACAAACAAAAATTGGTTACATTATGTTAACTAATACATTTTTTTTTAATTATACACAATAATATTGCGTATAATTAGTGAGTCTGAAAGTTTCTAAGTTAATTAAGAAGGGAAATAATACAGTCAAAATACATGACAGGGTTACGTAACTTGTAAAACTCTTCCTTCATTCTATTATAAATTTGATAGTCGACAAGTTTTTCAAGCTTTGTTAGTTTGCCTTGATCGTTTGATGTTTTACACCGCTTTCAAGGATTGTTCAGTAGTACCACAGCGTTTTCCGCGGTCAGCTACCAGTACTACTGGTCCATTTATCATGACACTATCCAGTCAGTCGTAATGCTAACCGTGCAACCCTTGAGCGCAAAGGAGGGCATCCATTACTACCATTTTTGAAGTATTTGGTATGACCCAACCTTTGAACCTGCGACGTCCAACACCCGAGGCGGACGCTCTACCACTAGTGTTTACACCACCGAGGCGGTTAGTTTGCATGTAAGTGACCTTAACCCAAAACTTAACCAAAATTCTGATATTAAAAGGGGCATAAGTTTGACAAAATACAGTCAAAAGTTATAGAACTTGCCCCTCTTGTTGCTAATATTATGGCAGACAACTACATGCAGTTTTAAACCTCTACATTGAATGGTCACTGGCAACAAGTGGACTTTAACAAAACACTTAACCGAAAATCTGACTTAAAAATGGGCATAAGTTTGACAAAAGGCAATCAAGAGTTCTGGCACAAGTCCCTGTGGTTAATACTATAATGTCAGACAATTATGTTAAGTTTCAAAACTCTACCTTG